>SEYY01014328.1:0-24538 GCA_009176605.1 Armadillidium nasatum | reverse complement strand
TGCTAGGAGTTTTTTTATATCTTATACATATTTCACACTTATCACTCAATTCCCCTATATCCTCCTTGATATCTCTCAGAGTCTCATTTTCCATTTCATCTCTATAAGCATCCTTAATCAATTCCCCTAATCTCTCTTTGCTAGGATGACCGAACTGTACATGCAGTCTTTTTAGTATTTTATTCCTTTCCTGTTTATCTTCTAAACTATTTTTCACATTACCCTCCCACCATATTTCCTTCTTTATACCCCTTCTTAGACTAATCCTTAGATGACCTCTTTCATCTACTCGTAGAGGAACCCTTACATTCTTAAAGACTCCTATCGTCATTTCATAGCTATTCAAGTTAATGCATGCTCTCATTTTTCTTAATGATTCCCTCCCCAACAACCACGGTATATCCCCTTGTACCACATCTGTGATTAAAGAAAAATCCCATCTAAAAAATGAACAAGGTATTCTAATTCTTTTAACTGCTTTATATTTAGAGTCCCCAAAAACATAATTCCCCTCTATCACTTCCATAGATTTCCTCACCTCCTCTCTTTCCTTCCAAGACATACTACCCAATACATGGCCTAGTCACTTCTCCCCTATGACGTTGGCACTACACCCTGTATCAACAATTGGCCATATGTTCCCATACTCGTTCCACTCTTCCTTTCCTTCTTTTTGCCCAATGAATGCTCTTTGACTTCCTACCTCTTGTTTACTTTTCTCAAAGAATCTTCCTCTTCCTCTTCCGAAACCCCCCAATACAATTCCTCTTTGTTCTTTTTCTTTATGATCTATCAGATCACTTCTACCTTCACTTACTTTCTGTTTTCTCCATTTTCCTTTCATGGGGCACTGTGCTGCGAAATGGTATTCAGATCTGCAAACAATACATTTCATAACTTGTCCATATGCATTTTTAGGATTTAACCTTTTCTGTTCTTTTTCCTCACCCCTACTAGTTTCTAAGTTCTGTTCTTGCAACAACCATTCTTTTGATTCCTTCTTTAATATTCCTTCACAAACGTTGAGTAGTCCATTTTTAAATTCCTCAAATACCCAATCACCTTTTCCACAATATGCCAATACCATTTGTCTCTGGTTTTCTCCTATATTTGCACCTTCTAACAAAGTGAACACATCTCATATCCTCTCCTAGGTCTACCTTTCCAGCCTTTTTACAATTATCCTCAATCATCTCATATCTTGCAACATAGTCCCTTATGGATTCGTTTATTTTCCTACTTATCTTGAAAAATTCTAAAATCTTATCATATCTATCTCTACTCTTCTCCTTTCCAAATCTCTTATCCAGTACCTCCAATACTTTTTCCACCGCTACATGTTTTTCCAACCCCTCTAACTCTACATTGTAAACACTTTGGAATGCCTTTCCTCCCAAACTAAGCATAATCTCTCCTCCTGGATATTCCAAAAACTTTCCTTCGAGCTTGTACCACAACATTACTCTCTTTCTCCACATGTCATAATCTTCTCCCTGTAAGCCTTGAAATTCTGGACAATATCTCCTTCCTCTCATTACTGTTTTGCTCTCCTGACTTTCCTGTCTTAGTTGCTCCTCACTTCCATCTTTCTTCGCCATGATGTTGCCCTTTCGTTGCCCTTTCGGAACTACGCTCTGCTACCACTGACAAAATTAGGGTGTTACAGAGTTAAAAAATTTTTACCTGCAAACTGTTATCCAGACTGCCTTCTTCTTTGTTCGATCCTATACTACCTCATTTACCGGACAATCAAGTGCAACCCAACTCCCACTACAGCCCCCAGGGAAACTATATCACTAAGCGCTCAGGGACACAGACCCCTAGACACTATAATAAGATAAATGGTACCCTTGCTAACCGATACGAAGTGTATAGGCAATTTCTTCTTCTTTTCTTCTCTTAACTAAAAATATTCTTTTCTTTCTTAGAGTTGTTCAACTCTATATGTTTACTTAATTCTAAATATTAAAATACTAATTTCACCTTTCTTAATAAATATTAAATTACTTAAAGGGAGAATTTATGACCCTTTCCTTTAACCGTAACCTGTTTATTATAACTAGACACCTGCAATAAAGAAATAATACATGAAATATATTTAACAACATCTAATCTCCTTCTACTTCACACCGTCCAAACCCAATCCAGTGATTCTCTTCTCTACTTCTTCTTCTACTTTCTTCTTCTTCTCTCTTCTCATCCTATAAATATACAATCTCTTATACGCCACTCACTATAACCAATCAGATGAATATTTCAGATATACCACCTATTAGAAGATGTTTCAGAAGGTTATCTTCTGATAATATAATATTTAATCTAGGAGACTCTCAAAATAATACTATTGATAATAATTCATTTATTTTAGCTAGTTCATCCCTAATTCCATCTTTAGATGATTCCTTTTTACAAGAACATCCTATACCAGTAACTGACTCTTCTCCAGTTTCCCCTATAATTGATACTGATATTAATGTCATACAAGAATTTTTACAGTCCTTTGATGAACAAGGAACATGTACACACAGTACTCCAACAACAGTTATTTCTAAGAAAAAGAAAGTACATTGGTCACCTTCTATTGAAATTGAAGGTGTTAATACCCCAATCTCTATTTCAGATACTACCGATCAAACACCACTAAATGGTGATACTATTAAAGACACAATAGCTCAAAGAACAAGGAAAAAGAAATCCTATATCTTACCTGAACTTCCTTGGGTACAAGAGAATGTTCTAGAGAGGAAACGATCATCGAAAATTCCTATCTTTAAAGTAAAAAGATCTCCTATACTTATACATTCTCCTTCACCTACAGTTACTACTGTAACGATTACCACTGTACAATCTAGTTTATCAGAATAATAATGAACACGTATTAGGAATTATTTAAAAATTTACTCCAAAATTATGAAGTCGTAATTAATTATTTTTCTTTTCAGATACTATTTATAGGACATTCGTGGATTTCTTATTTGGAAGATAATTATGATAAGACCAGGCATAATCCTGATAATAATGAGATACGTTTTAAGCGTATTCAATTTTCAAAATTTGAAGACCTTCCATCTGCATTAGAAAGAGAACTCAGGCCAGATACAACCCATGTGATGGTTTTTTCTATATTTAGACAAGCTTATTATCGGTTGCGCTTTACGTGTCAAAGTAAACCCCACAAGTATGCTAAAGAATATTCAGTAACATTCCCAGATACTAGTTATCGAGCGGAACAGTCTCTACCTACCATTAATCAAATGTTACTACGAATTAAGAATATTTGCCCAAGAGCAAAGCTATATCTTATGATTCCAACATTTCCAGACCTAGATTATTATAATGTTCACCGTAACATTGACTTCGCTCCAACTGAAGTGAAGGAATGGTATCATTCTCTACCTCGATCTTCACCTAGACATATGAATGAAGATACAAGATATGTTTATCAGGAATTAATGAGATTACACTCATCTACCATAAAATGGTCAGGGAAACGTACATTGGCTTTGTCAGAAGTATTGTACCTTATGAGAAATTCTACTAGGCGCAATTATGAACAATTAATTAATCCCAATAATGATGTTTATTCTTTAAGACATACTGGTCCTCTCGTAGATGGAATACATCCAACAAATGAATTCATGGAAGCTTTTTGGAAGATACTTCATAATTATGCCATCTTTGAAGATACTAAGGATTTACCAAACCACCCTTCTCAAATACCCTCATCGATGACAAATATGACAAAATATGATGTGACATCACGACCAAAATTGATACCTCGCGAACGTGTTTCGGGAGATCATAAGAAAGACAAATGTGACAGAAATTTTCGTTTTTCTCATTTAATTTCACATTCCCCTCATGATTCAAGTTCTTCTCCTTCAGAGGAAAACTTGCCCAGTACTTCTTCTGGAATCTCTAATTCTAATTGACATTTAAGTGCAAACCCTGTTTGGGTCTTTAAAAAACGTAGTTCTTCTTCTTCTCTACAAACTTGTTCAAAGAGACTTCAAACTTCTTTTTCATTACCCAGTCCAATACAACATATGACCCTTGCACAAATAGATTTGATTCAAGGTAAATTTAATATGTTTATCTCATATATGTTGGGTATAACCCACTTAAATACTCCAAATATAAGCGATGCTGATTTAGAAGCTATGGTTAAATTCTTTCTTCGAAATTTTGAATAGTTCACAAGTTCACATTACCCCTGTTCCATTTTCCGTCAAAGTTATGACGAGTGGGGGGGTATGTTAAGAATTTCCCACATTTTCCCATTTATAAGTGTACCTTGTACACTTATTTCTCTCTATATGAATAGAGTTTAGTTTAGTTTTTATCAAAGGTACTTTTTATTTTTTTCTTTACAGAATTTATGTAATAATATGTTAAGTATTGATATAAGTTTATAAGTTTTTCAAGTATTTTTGTCACAGACAAAGTTCATATCTCTAATTTTCCACTTATATCTAAAAAACCAAAGGATTACAAGGTAGGACTAAATATATTAATATATTATTTTTGAGAAAGTGTCAAATTTGTTTTCTTTTATACTGATGACTACCATTATTGTTTAAAGGACGTCTATGTGTCTGAAATTTTACACAACAAGTGTTTTCATCTCATCAGAAAAGTAACCTCAACCCTGTGTGAGGTATGCCAGTCTTATTTATCAATTTACCTATTAGTATAATCTATCAAGTCTAGAAATTGTATATAAATATATTCAATTTTCAATTTAGAATCATGCTAGTATAGAATATAAATTTCTTTTAGGTTCCTGTTCTGGGGGCCTCTATTCGGAAGATAAATTCCTGTTGAGGAGATCTATATTTCTACCATCCCATTTCCTGTTCTGGGGGCCTCTCTTCAGAAGATAGTTTCCTGTTTTGGGGGCCTTTCTTCAGAGGTTAAATTCTTGTAGTGGGAGCTTATTTTGATCCTGCATTCCTGTTTTGAGAGCCTATATTTTTATCAGCTCATATTCCTGTTTGGGAGCCTATTTTCACAAGCTCATCTCTTGTTCTGAGGACCTATTTTGACCAGCTCATATTCCTGTTGTAGGAACTTATTCCACTAGCCCCAATTCTCCTCCCTTTCCCTTGAGCTTTATTGATAATAGCCCATATTCTGAATTGTGAAGACCTGGCTTATTTTCAGACGCAGAGACTTGATTTTTTTTGTATATATATTGGAATTAAATATATATTCCCCTTCAGAAGAATTCAACATGAAGGTTAGATACCTTCCATAAATATTTTATGATAAAAAACATTTCTATTGTTTCTTAAAACACAGGTATATATGTATATATTTATATATATATTTATATATATATATATATTGGGTGCTCACTAATATATATATTTGAATACTTAGGCCTATATAAGTGTTATATTATTTTAGTCAAAACTTTTGAATAGAATTATATTATTTTTATAATTTTAGTATAAAGTTATATATTTTTTGTTGTTGTCGAGAGTAAAAATACAAACAAGGTTGATTGCGCATTGAATGTATAGTGTGTTGGTTTGTTTATTATATATATATATTTTTTTTTGGTAAATTTCACTTATTTGTGAATTAATAATTACACTTTTATTAAATACTCTAAACATTCCTTGTACTTGTTATTCTTTTCCCACATGTGAGTGGAGGTTACTTGAGGAGACTCACCCTGTATAAAGGTAATTATCTTATCTCTCTCTTACTTTCACTTACATGTGTGGGCATGTTGCACATTTTCTAATGCTTTATATTTTTTTTTGCATGTACATCCGTGGCTTTGTGTAAGAGTTTGATCACTCAATTTTTTTTCATCCATTTCCCTGGTGTCCTAAAATTGCATGGTTCTTTAAGTTACTCAAACAGCAGTGAATCATTCAAATTATTCAATCTGTGGACTGGATTCCTCTTCTATATTAATTATCTGGTATGTGGTGGTGCTCTAATTATTATTTTTTTATTTTTTTTTATTTATTGTGGTATTAGCAGAGACTTGAACTGTTGAGAAGTTATTGCAACATCGATTTGGTTTCTTTATTGATTCCAGATTTACAGGTCTACAAGAGTTTATATAAACTTTCCATACTCATCATATCCCTCTATTCTCCCCCTAGTTTTTGTTAGAAAGTCAAAATTCTTAACATATATATATATATATATATATATATATATATATATATATATATATATATATATATATATATATATATATATATATATATATATATATATATATATACAAAAAAAGAAAAAGACTGATGTTTCTATTGCGACAAAAAAAACTGGAATTATAAATACCAAGCAGCAACCAACTGGGTAAGGTTAACAGAAGTTAATAAATGCAAGAAAAACTAATGAAGGCTGCTTACCTGAAACCTGATGCAAGTGTTTTAGAAAACCAAAAAAATAAAAAATAAAGAAAATAAACAAATAGGGGTTTAAAAAAATAGTATATATATTTTAAAAAATTTATATGCATATTTAGTACAACTCTTTACAAAATAGGTGGATATAATAAGGATGATTTGAATTATTTAGTTTTTATTTATTTATTTTTTTTTTATTTTTTTTTATTAAGACTTGTACATTTAAACATTGCAAATGGGAGAATTGTTTTGGGACAAATGAATCAAGTGCGTTCTATAAGTATTCCACCACAAATCTCACTTTTCATGCACACACCACTCATGCAAGATGGAATAACATAGTATAAGTATTTCTTAGTAGAATAAAGATATAGGAAATTTGTTTGCAGATTTTCATGACCTTGAAAAATGTTGTAGCTTTAGCTCCGCCTACTTTGATGCAAAAAGTATTATTTACATAACTGATACATATGACGTATAAGTGACGTCATAAAACCTATTGCCTCTTATTATTATTACTATTTTATATATATATATATATATATATATATATATATATATATATATATATATATATATATATATATATATATATATATATATATATATATATATATATAAAAAAAAAAAAATTGTCTTTTTTTTTTTTTTTTCCAGAAAGTAAAAATAAATAATAAAGGAATTGTGAAAGATATTTTTATATGGTAATCCAGTGAATAAAATAAATATAGTGAATTGGAAAGAGAAGCCATTAAAGTGAATAGAACTCAAAATCATCAAAGGAGAGTTATCTCACACATTGTTGGCCCTTATCTAGGGTAAGTTACAATTTAAATAAGTTTGTTAGGGAATAGTTTTATTAGCATAACTTGGATAATATTTTGGAATAAATTATAACTTGAATGAGTTCATTTAGACTAAAAAAATAAATTCATCTGATTAAATCTATAAAAATTAAAGAAAAAGTAAAAGCAACTTCAATGAATTATAGTCTAAGCTTATTAGATGTATAAATAGTAAACTGTTGTTTTAAGATTTGATTATAAAAAGACATTTTTTATAGAATAGATATGAAATTAGTTTAGGGAACAAATAACTTAGAGTTGAAGTAATGTTTTGGTGTGCTTTATTTTTATATAGGGACCAAGCTCTGGAACACCATTGCAGACTACAACGCTGATTGACCAACTTAACAACAAGTTCTTTTAAAGAATCCTCGAAGGATTTGAGTCCAGTGTGATAGAGACTCTCAGTGTTCATCCCCATCTATAAAAATCAGTATTCTTCGTAAGAATGAACACCTCTAAGGTAAATTAACATTTTCTTTATTTTAAAGTTAAGAATATAAAGAAGTCCAGAAGGACATAACTAATTATTAGTAACCAAATAAATTGTTTAAGTATTGGTGATATAGTTTATTATATATATGTTGGAGTGAAGAAAGGAAGGGTACTAAAAATTTGAATCTGTTTAATATATTGTTAGAATATTTATTAAACATCTATATTATTTTAAAATTATCGTGTGAAATCTCATATTTGTTTATTTTTTTTGTATTTTTATTATCTTCATTTGATTTAAAATTCTTGCTGAATATGAGCAGTTCAATTAGTTAATAAGAAAGACTATTGTGTCCAAATAAAGTCAATGAAATACTAGTTGCCCTTCCTTATGGTCATTTTTGTATTTGGTTAACGAATTTCAATTTTTCTTACATTTTTATTATTGATTTATTAAGTTTTTCGTTATCTTTCATTGAACAATATTATTTGTGAATTCATTTAAAAATTTTCATTTATTAAATTCATTTTTTTGCACCATATTCATTAAATTATATTCTTAAGTATATATATATATTTGATTGTATGGGTAGGAGTCTTTATTTGTGTACTTTAATTATTAGAGATTATTTTTTATTAGCAGAGGCCTCTATAAGAATATAATAACTTGTTAGGTGTAGGTATATCTATATTTACGTGTGTATATATACTTATAAAGTGGTTGATGATAAAAATAAATTTATTTACATTTCTTATATTTTTCCATTTCTTGTTTTCATCATTTTTGAACGAGCTTTTTGGTAGTAAAGGTCAATTAATTGAGGTCAAATAATTGGTGAGTACTCTTTACAGTTATTCTGTTTTGAGGGAGTTCTTTTTCTAATTTGTATAAAAAAATTTCCACCCAGTAGCGGAGCTTGTCTCTCTGAACAAATACATCTTTTCAATTCCCTGTGGAACAAAGACAGTCCTTGAGCTCTATACAGACAACCTAAGGACACTTTGAAGGTTGCCAAAGCTCACATGGAAGGCGAGATCTATCGATGACAAATCATTGGCACCTCATGTAAGTGAAATATCACAACAAATATATATAATATATATATATATATATATATATATATATATATATATATATATATATATATATATATATATATAATATATATATATATATATCGAAAATGGGAAATTCGAAACAATCTGGCACAAAGTTTTTAAATTTGGCACCACTGTCTTTGCCGTTTTTGTTTATTTAAAAATGGCAAAGAAACCTAATTCGTGATTGGTCATGAAAACAAAAACTATCTGTTATTGGAGTCGGGCTACCTAATGACGTAAAAAAATAATTAATATTTTATTTCAATAATAAGCATTATTTTACATGTTATTTCTACAAAAAAGATTTAATTAGATTTTAAATGATTAAAAGAAATACAATTTGCTTCATGAGGGTGTTTATTAAAAAAAAAAAAAAAAAATAGGCATACACAAAAAGTGCATCACTGTCAATCAGAAAATTATAACATTTATTAATCCTACTAAGTAATACTTATACTATGGGAATAATAATGAAAATGGGTATGTAAGACGAGTTGCAAAAGTTGGTAAAAATGAAATGTAATTTAACTGGGGTACCAGAAAAAAAAAAAAAAAAAAAAAAAAAAATAATATATATATATATATATATATATATATATATATATATATATATATATATATATATATATATATATATATATATATATATATATATATATATATGTAATTTATCACAAAAACAAAGGAAAATTCAAAAATTAAGCTTAAAGTGCATTTGGTAATGTGATATTTAATATAAGCTAATGATACAAGTGATTCACTCAAGAAGGATAGCTGATTCGTCACAGATGTCTTGATCTGACAAACTTCCTAATTATGATCTAGAGCCAGTTCCTGTAACAGGAACGCAGAATTAAATTTGGCCCTAAATTTTACGGTAAATTAACACTTATAGGACAATAAATATTGATATAAAAGTGTCACTTACTCGGAGGTCCGAGGGTTTGCTACTGCAGAAAAAGTGGTCTTTAGTGCAACTGCAGATATCATTAATGCTGTACACACTATGTTTTATTTGGAATCACTACAGCGAATACTTGATATTATAAAATAATAAGAATTATAATTTTCAAATGTTTCTGAGAATTTAATTATATATATATATATATATATATATATATATATATATATATATATATATATATATATATATATATATATATATATATATATATATATATATATTTTTTTTACCTTCTCACCCCCTGACCACCCCGTGTTGAGGTGGCCACACTTCGCTAATGAAGCCGCCTGCCGCAGTCGGTCCTCGTCCAGAGATCCTTCAAGAAGGTGATGCCCCAGGAGATTCTGGGGCGAGAGTTGGAAGGACAGTGTAGTAGAAAATGTTTCGCGGTCTCCGGGGCCATTCCGCATCTGGTACAAGTGGGAGATGTTGCCTGATTTATTTTGAATTTGTGTTTGTAATGTTGTAAGTTTGGGTGGTGCCCGCATCTTAATCTTGCTAGTGAGATTTGTAAGTGTCTTGGGAGGTTGTTGAAGTCGGGGTTTATTTCGGGAGGGGGTCTGTTAAGGATGTTGTTTGGAGGTCTGTTGATCATGTATGAATGTGTTAGTTGAGTGTGTATATGTTTGGTTGTTGTGGTATTGGGGGAGGAGGGGGGGATGTGATTTAGGATCTGTTTGTAAAAGGTACGGTGGATGATGGAGGTTGTTTTAGTCTGTGTATGGTAGGTTGGAGGAGAGTATTGTGACATGGGTGTGTGGGTAGACGGGTTTTTGCGTAAAATTGGGTGCCTATCATTTCGAGGTGGTTCTTTATAGGTAGTATCTTGGTTTCGTTATGAAGGTGTTGTTGAGGGGTTGTGGGTGTGCAGCCGGTGATGGTGCGAAGGGCTTTATTTTGCGTTATTTGGAGTGTCGTTAAGTTTTGGTCGGAGAGCAGAGGGTGCCAGACAGGGGAGGCATAGTTGATGGTGGGGCGTATAAATTGTTTGTAGATGGCAATTGAGGTTTGTATGTTGTTGTTTATGTCTGTGTTGGCCACTGTTTTGAGGATGTTGAGTTTTCTGTTTGCGGCTGAGGTGGTATTTTGGATGTGCTTGGAGAAAGTGAGGTGAGTGTCAAATGTTAGGCCGAGAATCTTTGGGGTTTTGTTGAAGGGTATGGGGGTGTTGTTTAGTAGGACTTGTGGGTGGGTGTTGGATATGTGTTTGTCTGTTGTTATGAGGGTTATGGAGGATTTGTTTGGGGATGCTGTCATCCTGTTTTCGACTAGCCAAGTTTGGAGTTGTGTTAGGTAGTCTTGTGTGATTGTTGTTGCGGTGGTGAGGTAGTTAATGTCGTCGGCGTATGAAGTTATGCGGGTGAAAGTTGTTTGGGGTTGCGGGAGGTCTGCTGTGTATAGGTTGAATAGTGTGGGGAGAGTATGGCTCCTTGGGGAACTCCGTTCCTTATGTTGATGGTACGTGATTTATGGCCGTTTTGTTGTATTTGGGCGGTTCTTCCTGATAGGAAGTTGGATAGCCATTTCTTAGTATTTGTTGGGATGTTGGATTGGAGGATTTTATGGATAAGATTATGTCTCGGGACAGTATCGAAGGCTTTGTTTATGTCAATTGCTATTAATATAGTTTTGTGGTATGGTTTATGGTTTAGTCCGTTTATTGTAGGTTGGATGATGTTGGTAAGAGCTGTGGTGGTGGAGTGGTTGGGTTTGAAACCGTGTTGGAAGTTTTGTTGTGGGATGAATTGGAGGATAGAATTTAGTATTTAGTTTTTCAAGTAGTTTTGAGATGGTGAATAAGAGCGAGATTTGACGGTATGAGGAGGGGTTTGAATGGTCTTTGCCGGGTTTTAGTTTTAGGGATGATTAAATGCTTTTTTCCGTTGTGGTGGGATATAGTTGAGTTTGGATGGATTTGTTGAAGATGGAGGTTATGTATGTGATTGTGTGGATGGATAGGTGTTTTAGGTGAATATTTGATATGTTGTCTGGTCCTGTTGCTGGAGAGTTTTTGATAGTTTTAATGGTGTTTTGTGTGTTTGTGGGTGTGATGGCGTTTAAGTTTTTTTTGGTTGTTGCGTAGCTTTTTCAGTTTTTTGATTATTTTCCTGTTTTGTGGGTGGGTAGGTAAGCTGCTTTGTTTAGCGAAATGTGTGGCCAGTAGGTTGATGTGTTGTTTGGGAGTTAATGGGGTTTGTGTTGTGGGATTGGTTGGGGTTTTGTGAGTGTGAAGTGGGTTGTTTTTTGCGTTGTGGATTGTGTGGATTGTTTTCCAGACTCTTTTGCTGTTTGTGTTGTCCAAGTTTTTGATGAGGAAAGTTTTGGTAGTTGTTGGTTGTGTGAGTTTTTATTAGTGTCGATATTTGATTGTTTAGGGTTTCTAATTGTGTTTTGGTGAGTTGTGTGGGGTTGTTTTGGAGTTTTAGTGCGTTTCTTTGTTTTATGAGAGAAGTGATTTGGGGAGTGAGGTTTAGGTTCGTATTTTTTAATGTGGCCTTTAGGGATGAAGATGTTGGCCGCTTTCTGGATTGTGTGGGTGAGATGTTTAATTGCTGATTTGAGGGAGGATATGTTTGTAATTTCGTTTGTTGTGAGGTTTTCATCTATGTAATTGGAGAAACCGGTCCAGTCTGCTTTTTTGTAGTTGGTAAATGTAGTTTTAGATTTGTGAGTGGGTTTGTTTTTGATGTGGTATTTTATAATTATTGGTAGGTGGTCGGAGTTTAGATCGGTTTCTGTGGTCCATTGTAGGAGAGGGTGAATGTTTGAGGAGCAAAAGGTGATGTCTGGTGATGTGGGGGATTGGTTGATTTGCGGGGGGATTCTGGTATGGAGGTTTTTGTTGTTAAGGATGTTGAGATGTTCCAAGTGTTCAATGATGTGGGTTCCTCTTTGGTCGGAGGCTTGGTTTTTGTACCAGGTCGGGTGGTGGGCATTGAAGTCTCCGCATAATAGGAGATTAGGTTTGTTATTGTAGTGAGGTTGGGTAAGTAGTTCAATGTGTGGATGTATGGTGTGGTATGTATAGGTTTACTATGTTGTGTGTAGTTTTGTTTATTTCTATTGAGAAGGTTTGAATTTTAGATGTGTTGTCAGTTTGCGTGTTAGCGTGTTGAGAGGATGTGTTGGAGTAATTTATAGAGTTGTGGATGAGAGTTAATAGTTTGTGATGGTTGGGTGTGTGCTGAGAGTAGATGGAGTCATATTTGTAGAAAGTTGGGGGGGTTTGGTTTGTTGGAAAGTGGGCTTCTTGTATAAGCGCAATGTGGATGTTGTGTTTGTGTAGGAATGTTTCTAGTTCTTTGTTGTTTGTTGTGGAGGCCGTTTATATTGATTTGTAGGATATTTAATGTAGAGGTGTGAGAATTATGATTGATAGGGTTTAAAGTGGTTGGGGGGGTGCAAATTTGACATTTCCAATTGTGGTTTATAGGTGGGAGTCTTTGAAATGGGGAGCATTGTCTGTGGATCCACTTGTGACAATTGTTGCATTTTATGGAGTCCCTTCCTGACTATTTTGTTGCAGATCTGGCACTGCCAGATTACAGGCCCCGGATTTTCCTCTATGTCACCGGCTTTTAGTAGGAGGAGGAGGAGATACGCCAGCTTAATCTCCTCCTGAAATGGAAAAATGGAAAAAGAATAGTAGGAGAGTGTTGAGAGATAGATTTGAAAGATCTCGGATTTCTCCGGACTGCGGCGAGGTGAACTTCCCTCGCTTGTGACCCCAAGCTTGCTCGGGGTGGGGGGGGGTGGAGAGGCATTGCGTCCATCTTCTGAAGAGTCCTGTATCTGGAGCTCTTGAGAAGTTGGATGTCGATTTCGCCACGAGAAGGCTCCTCTCCTGAATATATATATATATATATATATATATATATATATATATATATATATAATATATATATAATAATATATAATATATAAATATATATATATATATATGTACTGACAAGGCGTACATTAATCATTCTATTCTTTCAGAACCATTTGTGAGAAACTTTTATATTTTTATCATTTTTATAATAATTTTTCAAGTTTTCACAACATTCCAAATAAAATAAGATAGTTTACAATGTTTCATGATATCTGCTGTCATACTGAAGACGAACTTTCTGTATTATAGAATCCTTGGACCTCTGAGTAAATGACACATTTGTGTGTTAATATTTATTTTTTTATAGTTTAACTTATACCTTAAACTATTAGGAACAATTCTAACCCTCAGTGTTCCTGTTACAGGACTAGCTCCAGAGCCTATTTAGGAAGATTGTTAGGATAAGATATATCTTTGTGACAGTACAGCTATCCTTCCTTATGTGGACAACTTACATTATTAACTTTTATTAGTCATATCTCATGTTTATTACACTTTAACTTAAACCTTTATTTAATTTTTTTTTTTTTTTTTTTTTTTTTTTGAGGGGGGAGTTATTTTATTGGGTCACCAGTGAAATTGCTTTAATTTTTTTTACTAATTTTTGCACCTTACCTTACACCACCCTTTTATTATTAATTATTCCATCTGTCATGGGTAGTGTTTGTATGAAGAGTGAGATTTATGGGGGAATTCACCAATTACACCATTTAAATGTACAAGTCATTAATTTAAAAGTAAATAATTTAAGCTGTCCTTATTGCATTAACATATTTTGTGAAGTTTTACTAATAATATGTATATTTTTCCAAGTAAACTATCTTTTAGAAACTTCCCCATTTGTTTGTATTTTTTTTTTTTTTTTTTTTTTTTTTTTTTTTTTTTTTTTTTGGGGGGGGGGGGTTTCCAAAACACTTGCATCAGTTTTCATGGTAAGCAGCCTGCATTAGTTTTTCTGCATTTATTAACTGCTGTTAACCTTAACCCAGTCACATTAGAAATATCAGTCCCTTTTTTCTCTTTTGTGAAATTGGAGTGGTGTTCCTTCATCAAAAATGTTTCTTAATTAAGGACAACTTTAGTGAGATAATCTAAAAGGTAAGCAATCAAAAACGTCCCCCTTTCATTTTCTTTGTTTTTCTTTTCTCTTTTTTTTTTTTTTTTTTTTTTTTTTTTTTTTGATTATTTTATTATTAAATTATAAATAAATAAATATATAATATATATATATATATATATATATATATATATATATATATATATATAATATAATATATATTATATTATATATATTCTCTCCGGTGGGCAAAGGCCGGAGCCTACTAAATTCCACCGGAGTTGGAAAAATACTATTCGGGCCGATGTTGGCCAACGTGTCCAGATACACGGCGTTTGAAAGTATGCAAGTCAAAGGAAGTTGGGAAAACAGATAAAGGGAGTCTGTTCCAGACTTTACCAGTAGAGTATATATAAGATTGAGCATAGCGGTTAAGTCAGGGGTCAGAGAGTTGGACAGAGAAAGTATGAGACTGTGTAGAAAGTCGAGTCGCCCGGGCTCTTCTTGATGGAGGAGGTATGCAACGAGAGAGTTCAGAAGAGCAGTGTCCGTTGTAATAGCGATAGTATAGAGAGAGTGACGCAATATATATATATATATATATATATATATATATATATATATATATATATATATATATATATATATATATATAATATATATATATATATATATATATGCTTTCTTTCCAACTACCCCACCCTGCCCCAAGCGCATCTTCTGGCACTTTGATGATCAGGCTGACTGGAGGTCTTGCTTTGCTTCTACGCTATCCCTGGAGGGACTGCTTTGTCTCTAAAGATGCGCCAGTCTCTGCTGATAAGGTGGGGGTTGTAATCGCTGATGGGATGAGCAGATTCATTCCTTCTTCATCTAAATCTTTCTCTCCTCAAAATCCATGGTTGATTGCTTCTGCTCTCATTGTCGTAGCTTTTTTAAGTTCACATCTCACGGGCATTGCCCAATTCGAGGGGAGGAACTTTTCTGGGTAGTATATACTTAGGATTCCCAAGAGGAATCGAACCGGCGCCCTCAAGCACGTGAGTTAATCACCCTACCGTCTGAGCCACAGTAGACGACTACCTTAGTTGTCCTATATTGTAGTATTAACTACATCACAACAAAGTATATCTTACTTAGGCGTGATGTTTAATCTTGTAATTTGCACTGTTATGTCTATACTCATACACCCAGGTGTTATATTTATTGCTAATCTTGTTTCATACTTTTCTGATCTTGTGTTTTCCTTTTATTTTAATGCATGCAACTATGTTCACAGAAGTTACAATGATTCTCTACTTGCTATGCTTATGCTTTTCGTTTTGTTACTTTTATTGCTTTGTGATCACTTTATAATAAACCTTTTAATTTGTTTAAATTAAATGTTTGTCTTAAATAAATTAATTCCAATGTGTGTAATTCACCAATAATCCTTGTTTTTATAATAATCATCCATAAACAAAATTTTATATAGATCAAATTGTCAAAATATATATATACCAAAAATAATTCTATCCAAGAATCTTTTTAATTACCAAATTCAAATAACTTTAAATGTGTATACAAATACTTTTAAAAATGTGGCTGGTTCAAAACTATTTGCTATAGACACTCAATATTCTAGTAGTTATTATTAAACTTTAATTTGGGTTCTTGCTCTAAATTAAATCTAAACCATCTAACTATTCTCGTTAATGTTTGAGATTTACTATATAAGATGAAAAACAATCCAAATCCTTCAAAGTTAAAAGAATATATATTTAGTAAAATATATCTAAAGGGCTAGCGAGTCATGATAAAAATCAGAAAGTCAAAACATTTCAAAGTTATTTCTTAAGTGAAAAAGAAAAATATTCATTAAAATACTTTAACCATGCTGGATAGTTACTATATGAATCTAAAATGGCTAAAATATTCTTAAGTTATTTTGTAGTTGGACAAGGCAAAATATTTATTAAAATATTTTCAAAGTACGGAATGTTCACCAAAGCAAAATGACTGAAATGTTCTTATTTTGTAATTTTAAAAAGAAAACTATTAAAATATTTTTAAAGTACTGGATGTTCACTAATTAAATTAAAATGACCAAAATATTCTTGTTATTTCGCAATTATAAAAAGAAAAATATTTATTAAAATATTTTCAAAGTGTTGAATAGTTATTAAATTAAAATGGCCTAAAATCTTCCAAATTATTTTGTAATTATAACAGGAAAATATTTATTAAAATATTTCCAAAGTACTGGATGCTTAGTTGCTTACTAATTAAATAAAAAATGGCTCAAATATTCTGAACTTATTTTGTAGTTGTAAAAAGAATATTGATAATGACGCCTATCTATGAACGAATAGTAAATTGGGAAGTAAAACCTCTTTATTGGTTACAATGTAAATCTTTTTAAACCACAACATAATTTAACAAAATCTAAAAATAGCATAAGCTTCAATGATATTCATCAAATTCTTGTGTTAATTTATCCAAAAATACACCAATTATAGCGTAAACTTCAATTATACAGGGTGTTTCGGAATTGCAAGGCAATTTTTAAGGTATGGGTTCTCTATCACAATATAAACAATAAAGGTCAATAAACATATGTTTAAAATTAGTTTATATCCAAGATATCAGATGTTAAAATTAAAAATTAGCAAACGTTCATTTGTTGAAAAGGTTAGTATATTTCTGTCATTCCGTATTAGACTCTGTGGGTGTAGGTTACTCATCAGATTGTCTCGTTTTGTGCTTATATGTATGAGGGAATTGTGTGTGTCAGTTCAAGTGGATTATCATAGGTGACACCACAAATGTGTTCACATTTGCAGAACAAACAGACAGGCTTTTAATGTATGGCGAGGTACATCAAAATGATCTTGCAGCCATTCGAAGATATCATGAAAAATATCCCAACCAAAGAATACCAAATCATAAAACGTTTGAGGCCATTGAAAGACGCCTCAGGGTAAATGAGATGTTAAACCCTCTATGAGTAAACATCAGTCGTCAAAGAATTAGATGAATCGCTAACATTGAAGAAGAAATACTCGATGCTGTTATCTCCTAGTACTAGGAGATAACTGATAATTTATTTGAGAGGGGTCTACATTGAATTTATCTATTTCACTTATCATGTTGGAGGTATTATCCATTAAAACTGCTAAAACTTGCTCTTTAGTAAGTTCAGACTCTTTGAGAACTTCGTCAACTAGAATTTAGTCCATTATGTGTTGTTATTTCATTATCTGAGTTGGTAAATTGGACATTTATTGCAAAATAATTTATTCTGTCTAGCACATGTTCATTTTTAGAAAAAAATATCCCATGGAGAATTTGTTTCAGCACCTTTTTCTGCCTTTCAGCTTCACTTATCACCATTTTCTGACATTGTGCCTTTTCATAAAAATGCCTAACTTTTGGCTAATTTTCCATTTAATCCAGTAAATGCTGAACAAGAAAAGAATTTTAAGGGCACTTCTTCAATTACAACCATTTGGATAATAAGTTCTAAATTTTTCAGCTGCCATTGATATTGTCACCTTTTGACTTTTTACAAATCTTGAAATAGAAGGTTGAATACTTAATGTTTTGAATTACTTTGGTTTTCTTCTTCTACTTTAAAGATTTCAGGATGTTGCCTTTACAAATGGCTTTTTAAATTAGATGTGTTAGCACTTATTTTCAATCCACAGACTACTACATCATTTGCAACCTGGCAAAGCAAAGTATTTTCTTCAATTTCACTATTTTGGAAGTATTTCAATACTGATGATTTATCACATTGCCTGGTTTTCACTGTGAAAATGTTACTTAAAAAACTATTTTCATTATTTTAAAAAAAATTATTATTATTTTATATTGCAGCATGCCTTCAGTATTTCCAATTACTGTATTAATTATAAAATACTAGCCTGAAAAAAATGTGCGTGCGCGTGTGTGATATGATATTTAATAAATAAATCAGAGGCTATGGACAGAAAATTTTTCCCAATCCACAGTGAGAAGTTATGAATTACAATAAAAATTAAAAAGAATGAATACGATGAAATAATAGATGATAATATAACAATTAACAATACATTCAGAGCTGGAGCTGCTGTTTATTTGGACTCTGCCCACAGTCCTAGAAATGGCTCTGGCTCCCCAGCTCTGTGCGAAACAAATCAATTCTAGTGTCTACATAACCAAACCAACTCCTAGCATCTGATCCTTGCACAGAACTGTTAATTTGCTTAAAGACATGAGACTCAAGCCTTTCTCATATCAAAACTTTCTTATTGCTCTATTGATATTTAATGGAAGAAACTCATTGTTTCACCTACAAAATAAAAATATTAGTATAAATTAGATTATATACAAATGTCACCTTTATTGGAATTGTTATTTGTCAAAAGTACTGCTGATACAATTTTTTTTTTTTTTTTTTCTTTTTGTCAGATCATTAGAAAAAGATTCTATCAGTAAATTATATATGTTTTACAAAGCTAATCCAATGTCTGTTAAGGTTTCACTTTTTTTTAAAAATCCAAATAGATACATATATATCTCAAATGTAGAATTAACATACTGAATATATATATATACCAATTTAATATCTTCAGGAACCATTGGATAAATTTTCATCCAGAACTTCTCTATACAATCCTAATTTCTTGTTCTATAAAGGGGCATCATCCATCAAAGAATGCACAACACATTTTAATGCCTGGATATTAAAATTTAAGATTCAAAAATTTTTAGAAGAATTTTTAATGGTATTTAAAAAAAAGGGAAAGAATTAAGAAACAATTAAAAAATAAAGGTATATAAAAGTAAAATATTACTTACAACTGAATTTCTGCATGAGGACACATCGTTAAACACAGAGCTTTTAATAAAGTAGGTTTCTTTTGATCCATCACTTCTATATCCTCTTTGAATACTAAGCAAGCAATTATATATATATATATATATATATATATATATATATATATATATATATATATATATATAATATATATATATTATATATATATATAATAATATATATATATATATATATATATATATATTGAAGCTGATAGAAGAGAACAGCCATGGTCCATAGGCCTTGATGCCTAACGACCATACAGCACCTTCAAGTAACAAGTATTATTCTTATAAGGTTGAGCATTCGTGCTTGTGGTCAAGTCCCTTCTTCAGAACAATTTGTTTTTGTTTTGTTTCTGAGAGCGGACCTCACCAACGAGGACATATGCCGTCCCTCCAGGCAGACAAAAAACTGCCCTTCAGGCCATCACCAGATTCAGAGCGAGCGATCCGCAAGCTCCAAGAGCTGGTGAAGCTCTCCTATCTTCGGAACAAGATGAAATTTCTTTTGTGATGAAGGAAGTTATTTGAAGCAACCCAAGAGGTGCCTGCAACCCTTCGCATGATATTTAATCGTTTTGAGCAGTTTTCCAATAGATAAGCAGTATGATTTTTCCATGTTAAGTGTGGAGCATCAAAAAATAGTCAAGAAATTTAAAATTTCTTCTCTTAGGGACAATCTGGCTATCTATAGTTATAGAAGGAATAAAAGGGATCCTCTTTTTTGTGAAACAAATCAAGGAGCTTTTACTTGGATTGATCTGTAAACCCCATTGTTTAATCCAATGGTGGAGAGAATATGCTATTTTCTGCATCTCTAATTGTGCTCTATGTAGATCTGAAGATGCAGCATACAGCACAATATCATCAGCATATGCTACAATATTCGGAGATACCTTAGCAAGGTCGGATATCAAAATAGAGAAAGTAGGACTGAGGACTGAGCCTTGTGGGACTCCACAAGTGATTTTGGAAGGAGCTGACAGTGTGCCCTGTATATACAGAGACAGAGAATTCCCTCTCCACTAAAAAGTTTTGCAGCCATTTCAATGGAGTACCCCTAATTTGTGCCTTAGCCAATTTATACAATATTCCAATATGAGAAGAAGAATCAAAAGTGGATTTAAGATCTATAGACAGAATTAGTGCATACTGTTTTTTGTGATATGCACCATGAATGATATTTTCCAGGTGAAGTAGACAATCAATGGTCGACATTAGGGGTGCACCGATAAGCCAAGTGGCCGATTACCGATTACCAATTATCGATTAATCTGCCTTGGAAATCGGCCGATTACCGATTAATCGGCCTTTCATCAATTACACCTAATAATTTAAATTAATACTGAGAAAAAGTAGTTATCAACATTATTATTTATAACTCACATCAAATAATGTTGAACCACATTATGAAATTCATTCAGATGAAGCTAAAGCTGAAAAGGCAATTTGATTGGTCACAGTCAAGTACTTCAGAAGCAAGTTGCAGCAACTATGAGCCTCCAAAAAAAGTTCAACCAACTATACAATCAGTTTTAGAAAAGAGTAAAATTTGGAATATTAACGATCACAAGTCCCAAGAGATACATTATTTGATAGGAGACATGATAGCTGTTGATATTCAACCATATTCTTTAACATATGACATTGGATTCTAAAGACTTATTGCAAAACTCTGTCTTAATTACAGAATTCCATGAAGAAAATATTTCACAAACAAAATAATCCCGATATTTATGAAAGTAAAAGCAAAAATGCAAACATCGCTCGATGAAATTAGCAGTCTTTCTTTGACCACAGACATTTGGACAGATTCAACAAATAATGCTCCATTTCTGAGTGTGACAGTCCATTGGCTTTCAGATGAGTTTGAACAATGTAGAGCTGTGCTTAGAGTTGTTCCTTTCCATGGTTTACATACAGCTGAAATAATAAGTGAACAACTACACATTGTTCTGAATGAGTATAAGATCTCCAACAAAATTTTTCTTGTACTACGAGTTTCCGCCGCAAATATGGTTAGTGGTATGAGGAAGTGTGGTGTACAGTCACCATCATGTTTCATACGCACTTTGCAACTTTCAGTAAATGATTCAATATTTTCGCAAAAGGCTGTGAGCAATATAATTGCAAATAGCAGAAAAATAGTATCACACTTTAATCATTCTTCATTAGCGATTAGCAAATTAACTGAAATCTAGGAGCAGCTTAAATTGGACAAACATAAACTGATTCAAGATGTGTCTACTCGCTGGAATTCAACATATAATATGTTGAAAATAAATTTAGAACAGCTAAAAGCTCTTTAATGTATGCTGTTGACAATGACATTCCAACTTTATCAAGTTACCAATGGACAATTGTTGAAAAAGTTGTCGTTATTAATTAAGTCCATTTGAAGACATCAGCAAAGAATCAAGTAACAGAACATCAACTATATCAATGATAATGCCTATAATATTAGCTCTCAGATTATTTCTATTAAAAGCTACCAAACATACTGGTGAATTTAGTGGAAGTATTTCAACTGTTGAAGAATTCAGTGCATCAACTGAAAAAAGATTTGCATCATACATAAATGAAAAATTTCTGTGCTTGGCTACTTTTCTCGATCCCAGATTTAAATTGAAATTTCAAAAGGATGACATTAAAGAAGACACTATTAAGAAATGGGTTATGGATATTGTAGAACATCAATCTGAGATAAATTCTATTGATAGTCAAACGGGAGATAGCTCTTCTAATGTTGATAAAGAAAATGAAACTTATGAAAGTGTACCTAAAACTGTTTCCCTTTCAAAACTGTTAGATGATTTTGAGTCAAATAAGCCTATGAAAATAAATTCAGACTTAGACGTTGCAAGTACAACAGATGTGCAACCCAAACTCAAGAGGAGTAAATCTGTTACTCGTAGATGCGCAATGGAACTGGATCAATATTTAACTCTACCAACACTTCAAAGAAGCGAAGACCCATTACTTTGGTGGAAAAAGACACAGGAGACTTTATCAATATTGAGCAATTTGGCTTCAAAATATCTAAGCGCACCACCATCATCTGTTGAGAGTGAAAGACTTTTTAGTACTATGAACCTACAAGGAAAAGGCTGTGTCCTGAAAATGGAGAAACTCATGTTTCTGCATTATAACTTAAGAGTATTGAACTTTAAATACTGATGAGCTTGAGAGCTGAGATAGAAGACAACATGAATTGAAGAGGCAACAGTATAAACAGAAAACATGGAAAACTGCCAAAATTTAGTAGTATTTTTATGCAATTTGTATGTATATATATATTTGTATGCTAATATTTCATAATTTATGAATTTCTTAAAAGAAAAAAAAAAAAAAAAAAAAAAAAATAAGGCAAAAGCCATAATAGCAGCCAGGCACAAAATGACAAACAATTTTGAAAATTATATTGGTATTGTTATTTGTTACTGTGTCGAAGCTATCTGATGATTAACTTGGTAGTTATAAAATAGTCTTGTAAAGGTTGGTTTGTTCTGGTAAAGGATTTAAGTAATCGGCCGATTAATCACGTGAAATGCCTATTACCGATTATCTGCCGATTAATTGGTGCATCCTTAGTCGACATGCCAGGTCGAAACCCATATTGAGTTTGCATCTGGAAACCACGCTTCTCCAAATACCAAACCAATCTACGGTAATTGTAGCGTTCATGGTAATGGATTTTTTCGTACGAGACAAGGTTGCTAATATAACTACGCGTTGGGAGTTCGACTAGAACTACGCGTAGGAATTTGAAACTAACAACATAGCCTAAGAATTTGTGATACGACAAGGTTGCTGGATCATTGGCGTTACAAAAAATATAAATAAATATATATATATATAATATATATATAATATATATATATAATATATATATATATATATATATATATATATATATATATATATTATATTATATATATATATAATATTATTATATATATTTTTTTTTTTTTTTTTTTTTTTTTTCTCACCCCCTGACCACCCCAGTTGCCACACTTCGCTAATGAAGCTTCCTGCCGCAGTCGGTCTCGTCCAGAGATCCTTCAAAGAAGTGATGCCCCAGATTTTGGGGCGAGAGTTGGAAGGACAGCGTAATAGAAAGTGTTTCACGTCTCCGGGGCCATTCCGCATCTAGTACAGGTGGGAGATGCTGCCTGGTTTATTTTGAATTTGTGTTTTAATGTTTAGGTTTGGGTGGTGCCCGCATCTCAATCTTGAAAGTGAGGTTTTTAAGTGTCTTGGGAGGTTGTTGAAGTCGGGGTTTATTTCGGGGGGGGTTTTTTAGTGTGTTGTTTGGAGGTCTTTGATCATATATTTTGTGTTAGTTGAGTGGTATTGGGTTGGGAGGAGGGGGGATGTGATTTAGGATCTGTTTGTAAAAGGCGCCGGTGGACGATGGAGGGTGTGTTAGTCTCTGTGGGGTAGGTTGGAGGAGAGTATTGTGACATGGGTGTGTGGGTAGACGTGTTTTTGCGTAAAATTGGGTGCCTATCATTTCGAGGTGATTCCTTATAGGTAGTACTTGGTTTCGTTATGTAGAGGTTGTGCGTGTGCAGCCGGTGATGGTGCGAAGGCTTTATTTTGTGTTTTGGAGTGTCGTTAAGTTTTGTCGGAGAGCAGAGGGTGCCAGACAGGAGGCGTAGTTAATGGTGGGGCGTATAAATTGTTTGTAGATTGCAATTGAGGTTTGTATGTTGTTGTTTATGTCTGTATTGGCCACTGTTTTGAGGATGTTTAGTTTTCTGTTTGCGGCTGAGGTGGTATTTTGAATGTGCTTGGAGAAGGTGAGGTGAATGTCAAAGTTAGGCCAAAAATTTTTTTTTGTTGAGGGGTATGGGGGTGTTTTTTAGTAGGACTTGTGGGTGGGTTTGGATATGTGTTTGTTGTTGTTATAAGGGTTATGGAGGATTTGTTTGGGGATGCCGTATCCTGTTTCTGCTAGCCAAGATTGAGTTGTGTTATGTAGTTTGTTGTGAGAGATGTTGGGCGGTGAGGTTTTTTGTGTGGTGTGGTAATAGTTATTGTCGT
>SEYY01014327.1:15000-17459 GCA_009176605.1 Armadillidium nasatum | reverse complement strand
TACAGTACTGATTGTATTCCTCCTGTAGTTCTCAAAACTTGTGCTTCCGAGCTTGCACCCTGCCTTGGTAAATTTTTCTTCTTTGTCTCTCTATTTCAACCTTCCCTTCTTTCTGGAAAGGTGAACTCATTCATTCTGTGCCGAAAAGGGAGATACTTCTCAACCCTTCAACTACTGTCCTATTTCTTTGACCTCCGTTCTTTCTAAAGTTTTCGAATCTTTTCTTAACAAGAATATTTGGAAACATCTCAATTCTCCTAATCTTATCTCTGATCGCCAGTATGGCTTTCGTAAGAAACTACTGGTGATCTTCTTTCCCTCCTCTCTGACTCTTGTTCCTCCGCTTTTTGCCATTTTGGTGAATCATTTGCTGTCGCGCTGGACATATTGAAAGCCTTCGATAGAGTCTGGCACAAAGCTTTGATTTTTAAACTTCACTCTTTCAGTACTGTCTTTCACTCTAATTTCGCTACTGGTCGTTCTATAGCAGCTGTTGTTGACGGTCATTGAGCTTGCTTTGAATCTATTAATAATGGTGTTCCTCAGGGCTCTGTCCTATCCTTAACACTTTTTTTTTTTACTTTTCATTAATGACCTTCTCTCAATTACCTCATCTCCTATCCACTCCTGTGCCAATGACTCCACCCTTCATTACTCCTTTTAGTTTGAAAGACGTCCATTCCAACAGCAATTAATGGACTTTAGAAGGGTATCCCTGGGGCAACTAACCTATGATATTTTATATATTTCAAATTGGGGCAGAGAAAACATGGTTGTTTTCAATTACACAAAAACTGTTTCTCCATCTCTCCACTCGACACAATCTTCCCCACAATCTTCCCTTTCTTGAAAAGATCACATTATTTCTCTTTCTAAACAAACTTCTAAGGGGTTGGGTGTTCTGAGGCCCCTTCGTAAGTTTCTACTCACCATCCCAGTTTCTTGCTCTCTATAGGGGTGATGTTTGCCTTTGTGTGGAGTATACTTCACTCATCTGGGTGGTTCCACTCGTACAGCTCTCCATGACAAGGTGGAGTCCAGGGCTTTACGTCTCATCAACTCTCCTGCTCTTACTAACTCACTCCAATCACTTTCTGCTTGTCGAATTATTACGTCACTCTTTCTTTACTATCGCTATTACAGCGGATACTGCTCTTCCGAACTGTCTACTCACATACTCCCTCCATTGAGAAGAGCTCGTGAGAGACGCCTTTCGAGACAATCTTATCCTTTCTCTGTCCAACTCTCAGACCCCAGACTTAACAGCTACGCTCAATATTACAAATTCTCTACTGGTAAAGTCTAGAACACACTCCCTTTATCTGTTCTCCCAACTTCCTTTGACTTGCATGCTTTCAAACGCCGTGTATCTGGAAAATATCGGGCTCCATCGACCAAGATAGTTTTTTCCAACTCTGGTGGAGTTTGAAAGGGCTCCGGCCTTTGTCCACCGGGGGAGATATGAAAAAGAATATAGATTACAGACCACTCTTCCTAGTTTTCACGGTATTTCATATTTCGGGACTGCAAGAGTTTCCCATATTTTCTCACGTGAAACACTATCGAAGCTTTTTCCAAATCTGAAAAGGCCACGTAGATCTCCCTATTCCACTCCCAGCTCAGAGCGAGCGTCAGATTTGTAGTTCCCCTCCAAGGAAGGAAACCATATTGGGCATCCACCAGCCTAGTCTCTACGCATGTTCTAAATCATTTCTCAAAAACCCTCTCAATACACCTTCAGTGTACGGGATAGAAGCGATATCCCTCTGTAACTAAACCATTCACCCCTATCTCTTTTTCAAATTTTTGCAAATTATTGCCTTTTTCCAATCTCCAAGGAACGTCTCGCTCCAAAAACCACGGAACAGTCATAACATCAATTGTGCTATGTCTCTCCCTTCCTTGAATATTTCTGAAGGAAGCCAGTCCAAGTCAGTGCTTTTTCCATTTTTCATTTCTCTAATATCTTTCCCAACCTCCTCTAATAATATTCGGTCTTGCTTATCCTGTGGCTGCTCCACCACAGTCCGCTCCCAATTATACACTTAGACTATTAGAATATATATATATATATATATATATATATATATATATATATATATATATATATATATATATATATATATATATATATATATATATATATATATATATATATATACATGCAGAAGATATTGAAAATGCAACCTTATAAAGTAATGCCAAAAACAAATGTGCAAACGAATGCATACGTGTTTGTAATTTATACAAAATTATTAGTTTTTAAGTAATAATTATTATAACTTTATTACTAAAACTTTTTTTACTAATAAAAATAATGTCGAAAATTAAGTATATAAAAATTTAAAAATTACCTAAGATACCGTAATTAATATAGTTAAAAGATAAAGGTAACGGAGTAACGGAACTTTCGTTACTTTCCTTTTCCTTTCAAAGAAACGGAATAACGATAACGGAAT
>SEYY01014327.1:0-12500 GCA_009176605.1 Armadillidium nasatum | reverse complement strand
ATATATATATATATATATATATATATATATATATATATATATATATATATATATATATATATATATATATATATATATATATATATATATATATATATATTAAAAATTTAATATACAGTTACTAATATAAACTCCGTTTCTCTTAAATCAGAAATATAAACTAATACCATGCTTTCACTTTATCACTTTCTCCTTTTCCAGAAACAGATAAATTTATCTTCATTATTTGGTATCATAAGGAACTAATCTGTAGTTCTTATATAATAATCTTATGCTCTTTTGTTACTTATTATTACAGCTACTACTTGTGCAATGGAGATGAATTAGTTCCCGTTAACTGTAGTGACAATTTCTGTTTTAACCAAGAATCGTGTGCCTGCGTTCAGAAAAGTTAAACACAAGTTCCTACAATATTTCGGACTATATCATGTCCAGGCTCTCTTTATTTACATTATCTATAGCATAATTGTTCGAAATAAAGATGTTTTGTTTTTCATTGTCACTTTACTTTTATTAATATATATATATATATATATATATATATATATATATATATATATATATATATATATATATATATATATATATATATATATATATATATATATATATATATATATATATATATATATTATATATATATATATATATATATATATATATATATATATATATTATTATTATACAAATACTAATAACATTATTATTATCACTCAACTTAATAAAATAATATCTTAAGAAGTTCAATTTTTAGTTAATATATTTAGTGAAAGAGTAAAATATAGTTTTCATTTAAATAGATGTTTGCACCCTGAAGATAAAAGATCGAAATTTTTTTTTGTTCTTATTGAATGTAAATTGAAATGAAAAAATGCTAATCAGCTGTACTTTTTCATTTCAATTGTGGAATTAATTTTAAGATACTATGATTTGACAATTGTAAATTCATGTCAACATGATCAGACAGGAATCATCGATACATCTTTTTGTATAAAACATGCTTTGAATAAAGGATAGAATTTCTATGTCAAATGGTTTCATCACTGCATATGAAATTCTTACTTTTTATTTAAGTAATAACACCTAAAGGAATTTCCATTGAAAAACTGCCAATTTCGTTATAATTTCTTTTGAAGACATATAGAGAAATTTCTAAAATCATGTCCCTTTCATTAACTGTTGAAGAATTTATAAATATAATCTTTAGTGTAATTTCTAATAGTTTTATTTATCCCAAAATTTGTTTTGTAAATAAAAATTCATCATCAAAGTTTATGATATTGGCTAAGGTTGACATCAGTAAATTTTAAAACACTATTAAAGAAAGAAAATGTGTTCTAAATAAAATAAGCATTCTTGCTTAAATTTTCAAATGAGATGAAACTTTTTTATTTTTTTTATAAAAATCTTTGGGATGGCAGATAATAATTACTCTGTTAGGTAAGCACGTTTATTATAAGCCTTAAGTACTTCAACTTAATTAAATTTTATGTAAATTATATTATCAGGTGAATAAAGAAAATAGCAAACTTCATTGTCAATCATATTTCCCATTTTTTATTAATCTGTTAAATTTGTCTTCTGCACAATAAATGATTTTCTAATTATTTCAAATTTAGAAGAATTAGCAATACAATATCAGAGTGTTATAATTAGCTTTGAAGATTGTCATAAAATAAGAAAAGGTTATTTATATTCATTGCCAATTTATTTAAACAACATTTGAATCGGAATTTTTTTTTTTCAAACAGAGAATTTAAAATCTGTCAAACTATTTACAATCCCCAATGAATTTGGAAAAAAAAAAAATTGTAATTCAGATATTTGATTGTAAGATATTTCCTAATGGTGTATTTTTCGAAAAATTTTCAAATCAAAATTTGTAAAATATGCATCAAGGTCAATAAATTATACCCAATAGTTCACAACTAAAAGCCAAATAAACCCCCATTATGCTCCTATAATTTTTTATTTTAATTTATTTAATTATTCATTTATTTATTTTTTATGGTGGTGAAAGAAGGGATGAAGAATTAAAAATGCAAGTCTTCAAATCTATCGCCTTTCAAGAATGAAGTTTTGACCAATGTAGAGCTTGAGACTTAAGGTAATACTGTATAACCTTTCCCTGTTCAGCATAGCAGCTGAATTAATAAGATGAAAAAGACTTCAACTATAATATATAATACTTATTAGTTCATGAAATTATTAGAGTATTAAATAAGATCTCATACACATAAAATATTTATCTTGTAACTAACGCAGTTTCCCGCTATCATAATTAATGGTTATAGGATGAGTTAATTATATAAGGAAAGTGATGGTGTACAGTATCTTACATCATATATCATATAAATTAGTTTACATTAACAGCTAACATATATGACACTTTTCAAGATAAATATTATCATATATATATTATATTCTAGCTAAAAAAACAGGCTGTGAGCAATATATAATAATTGCAAATACCTAATATAAATGAAAATAATTAAGTATAACATCACTTATTATTTAATAATACAATCATATTACCTTTTACACATATATGCAAGATTGGCAAATTAACAGAAATCCAGGAGCAGCTTAAATTGACAGTATACATAAACCGGGATAGGTATTGATTCATAGATGTGTTACTACTACTTGAGATTATATATATACTAAACATTATAAATAATAGTTATGTAATATATATAATAATTTATAGAAGGTAGGGCATGACTAATAGTATACTTATACAGGTATGCTGTTTGAGCAAATGACAATTCCAACTTTTCAAGTTTATACAATGGATCCACATATTGTTGAATAAGATTGTTCAGTATATTTATATATAAATCTCATAATTTTAGAATGACACGACTATAAGAAATTCAGTAACAGGCATATATAACTATATATAAATAATATGAATATATACCTTAACAATATTATTATAAGCTTACTATCAGATTATTATTGTCTGTTAAAAACTACGCTAAACATACGGTATGAATTATTAGTGGAAACATTAGTTTTCTACCACACCTGTTGAACACCGAAACTCGTTCATGCGAAACTGAAATAGATTTGCATCATACATAAATGCAAAATTTCTGTGCTTGGCTACTTTTCTTGATCCCAGATTTAAATTGAAATTTCAAAAGGATGACATTAAAGAAGACACTCACTATTAAGAAATGGGTTATGGATATTGTAGAACATCAAGCTGAGATAAATTCTATTGATAGTCAAACAGGAGACAGCTCTTCTAATGATGATCAAGATAATGAAACTTATGAAAGTGTACCTAAAACTGTTTCCCTTTCAAAACTGTTAAATGATTTTGAGTCAAATAAGCCTATGAAAATAAATTCAGACTTAGACGTTGCAAGTACAACAGATGTGCAACCCAAACTCAAGAGGAGTAAATCTGTTACTCGTAGATGCGCAAAGGAACTGGATCAAGTATTTAACTCTACCAACACTTCAAAGAAGCGAAGACCCATTACTTTGGTGGAAAAAGACACGGGAGACTTTACCAATATTGAGCAATTTGGCTTCAAAATATTTAAGCGCACCACCATCATCTGTTGAGAGTGAAAGACTTTTTTAGTACTATGAACCTACAAGGAAAAGGCTGTGTCCTGAAAATGGGGAAACTCTTATGTTTCTGCATTATAACTTAAGAGTATTGAACTTTAAATACTGATGAGCTTGAGAGCTTAGATAGAAGACAACATGAATTGAAGAGGCAACAGTATAAACAGAAAACATGGAAAACTGCCAAAATTTAGTAGTATTTTTATGCAATTTGTATGTATGTATTTGTAGTATTTGTATTAATAATGAGTCAATTGTAATATGCTAATGTTTCATAATTTATGAATGATTTCTTAATAAAAAAAAAAAAAAAAAAAAAAAAAAAGCCATAATAGCAGCCAGGCACAAAATGACAAACAATTTGGGAATTATATTGGTATTGTTATTTGTTACTGTGTCGAAGCTATCTGATGATTAACTTAGCAGTTATAAAATAGTCTTGTAAAGTTGGTTTGTTCTGGTAAAGGATTTAAACAATCGGCCGATTAATCATGTGAATGGCCGATTACCGATTATCTGCCGATTAATCGGTGCATCCTTAATTATAAATATACAAATTTTTGAGGTGTACACAAATAATGAAAACAAGATGAACAGAATGAATCTGAATTTAATAGGAAAAGAGGTAATTCCTAGAACAATTCAGAAGCACATCATAAAAGTTCAGAAACATTTTAGAAATCATCATCATAAGCCTAATGTAAGTTGAAGAATTTTAAAGTAAAAGTACTAGACCTTACGTACATCCTTCAATTATAAATATACAATAAATTAAGGTGTACAGATAATGAAAACAAGATGAACAGAATGAATCTGAATTTAATTAGGAGAGAGTAGAGTTGAACTAGGAAAGGAGCTAACTCGGAAACACACTCCCACAGAACACGAGGGTGAAATTCAGAAGCACATCATAAAAGTTCAGAAACATTTTAGAAATCATCATCATAAGCCTAATGTAAGTTGAAGAATTTTAAAGTAGAAGTACTAGACTACACTTTTTTTCAAGTGTGCTTTTCTCTTACTTGTTGGTAATTCAAAAAGAGAGGCTGACAAGATTCCTATGATGACATTTGAATTAGTTAAAGAAGTCAAAATTAAGAATGGATATTTTTTTGTATAATTTATTATAATATATATCTTATATTATAATATTTATAATATTATAATATATAAAATAAATATAATAATTATAAAATATAATATTATATATAATAATATCTTTACTTTCTGCCTAAGATGGAAATTATGACACCTGCTGGGTAGGTACTCTTTCCCACTTCCGAAAAAATCATTTACACAGCCAAAATGTTCACCACCGTTGGTTTTGGTCTCATACTTCGAATTGGTTGAACTGAACCAAATTTCTGCCAGACAAAAAGCAGTTAGTTCTTTGTGTCTTTTCTCATAAATCTTACTTTATTCTTTTCTTAACTTCTTTCCTCTTCTCTTAAATTCCTTTGCACCCTACTTTTCTCTGTATCTTGTCTGTATCGTCAAGTCTTCCCAAGAACGGCCCACGCATTCGGCGAGGAAACGCTTCTGGCACTTCGAGGCTGCTAACTGATCTGACTTGCAAATGTATTTTTCTGATTTCCATGGAATATCAGGTTCTGTGGGAGGTCTTCTTGCAGTGTGCAGAGGGCATAACCGAGGGATTCCTCTGGCAATGGTGGGCGTAACATACATATTCTTTCCCTTCACAACCTAACAAACCTTGGTTAACTCTATTTGTTTCGTGCTATCCGCGGCAGGGATACTGCTTCAGGGATTACCGTTGCTTTCAAACTCAGAAACCTCATGCAACTTATATTTCATCAGGAATCATTCAAAATCTATCCTCAGTAAACTAAAAACTCTTTCTCCATATCAAATGGAATAATCTTTCTGGTTCCCTCTTACAATCTTTCTGGCATTTTGCAAAAAAATGTTAACTTTCACTTATAAGAGGCTTCTAGAATTAGCATAATAAATGCAGGTTCGAACAAGGGAGGGTGAAACAATACGGTATCGGACCAACGTTACCCTATGCACGTATTGAATTTTTTTATATTAACTGTATAACAGCTATTTGTGCCAGTATTGGAGTATTGTGCAAAGTATGGGCTCCTCATTCAGATAAAAAATATAGATATACTGAAAAGTAATGTAGAGCAACAAGACTGAATAAATTACAAATTTTATGTTGAGAATTAATAGGTGTTTCTGTAAGAATATCACAGTTTTTTAAATATTTATTATCTTAAATAAGATCAATAATTCTTTAAACTATGGAAGCGATACCAGAGAGCATGAAAAAGTTAAAAACCATGGCCGTTCAATAAGAAATATTCATTCAGCAATAAGTGTATTTTGGAATGGTTTACCACAGGAAGCTGTTGAGTGCGATTCACTTGTAACATTAAAAAAGGATGGTCAGGGCTCTTATTTTATTTGCATTACTGAAGCATGGGTTGATTTTACAGTGACATCTAAGAATATGAAATAGGTGATATTTATTTTACCTCTGAAGGTATAGCACTTTACATTAAAAGTAATAGTCAATCTGTGCTAAAGTATTTGTCAATGCTTTAAGGCATAAAAACAACCTGATGTTTAATGTGCGTGGGTAAATATTTTTATGCATAACAATCCCACAAACAGGGGCATTTTATAGACATTCTGCCTAGAGTCAAGAATTATATGTAAAAATGTTGAAAGAAACTGAGGTAGCATGTCCCAATAAGGATAAAGGCATACTCATAAGGGTAGATTTTAATTATCCTAACACTAAGTAGGATTCCTTAACTAGCATGGATCATACAGGTTCTGTATTTTATAAATTGTGTATAAGACAACTTTATTAGTCAGGTGGCTTATGAACCCACAAGACATGCAAAATTTAGATTTAGCATTAACAATCAACGAAAGTATATTTAATGAAGTCAGGGTCAAGGAAAATTTAGACGCATGTGATCATAATATAATTAGATTTAACTTAAATAATTAAAAGATTTTAGATTTGAAGAATAGGGACTATAGTAACTTTTGGAACTATGTTTAACAACAATGACTGGAATATGGAGTTTAAAGATCAAAATTGTTATGTAGGAATGCTTCAAGCAAATTAACTAATATTCAGTGAGTATGTTTTAAAAATAGGTCCATTAGGGTGGCAAAGAGAAAACTTAAGTTGGTAGAATTGAGAAATTGGAAAGAAAATCAGAGAAAAGAGTAGATGTTTTAAAATATTGAAATGTAGTAGTAGTATGGAGGAAGCTTAGAGAAATAGAATTAGAAATGAACTTAACCAATCAATGAGAAAGACAAAGATAATGGTGCAAATTAAATTAGAAAGGAATAGTAATAAGGACCCAAAAATGTGTTTTTAACTTTTATAAAGTAAGAAAAGCACAATTGGTCCAATTAAAACTGACAAAAATTCGCGGGTTCAGAGAAGGAATTGATTAAGATTTTCAATGCCTATTTTGAACCTGTATTTACCTGTGTTTACAATATTACAGTAAGTCCTATACTACTAAATATAATAATAATAATACATTCATTGTCTAGTTTTCTGAAAAGAGGTTTCTAAGGGAATACATATTAGTTTCCATTGAGACCCACAGTTTAATATATAAATAACTTTTCAATTTTATTTAATAATAAGTAAAATGTAAGGGTAATGATGCATATAACAAAAGGAATAATAATAGTTCTGGTATGCATGTAATAAATATGCTTCCATGCATTTGAAATTGAGGTAAAATAAATTAAATCTTTCCTGTACAACACTGACTCAAGTAAAGTGACAAATCCTAATGGTATATATATATATATATATGGTTGAATTCTAGAAGAGAGTAGTTAAGCATTGCAAAGTCACTGTATTTTGATTTTTGAATGACCTATTAATGTAATAGGTGAGGTACAAATCTTTTTCCTTATAAACACACAGCATACATTATATGTATTTATAAGAAAGGTAGTATGGAAGATTTGGGAAATTATAGACTGTTAGTTTACTTCTCTGTTTGGTAAAAGTTTTGGAAAAGTTACTCTAATACTTTTATAGATAAGCACTGTATGACTCTCAATATCACTTATTTTTTAAGTTTATCTATTAATTTTCAAAAGTTTTATACTTTTTTTTTAATTCTTAGTTGATTCCTTAACTTAGTCCAAACAAGACAAAATGTAGAAAACACTCTTCCAATTGAGGGAGAATTCAGTAAGTTACATCAAAAATTTACAAAACCCTGGTGTTGAATTGTTCTCTTTTAATGTCTGATTCTCCATAACAGATCACCACTTTGCATTTTTTTCCTTGTTTAAGAATGCAGTAAAACCTGCTAAATAACCATCATAAAAATAGGAATCTATTTTTGTCAACTCTTCCTGTGCATGTATTAATCTTCTTATTATTTTTATGCAAAACTTGCACTTTACTTTGTTAGTGCTTTCAACATTTGAAACCAGTCCATTCATGCCCTAATTTTCTTGCAGATCACAGTGTGTTGTTGTAACAAGGAATAGCTCTTAGTTTATCATACTTTAAATTATGGTACAAAGTTGAATATACACAAAAAAATTGCAATAAAGCTATAAACAAAAATTTTTTTTTTTGAAAAAGCCCACTGGGTCTGGGTTTTTTTTTTGGTTTTATCTGGAAACTTAAAAATTGCAATGATATTTGAGCTGTTTGTGCTGTAACTCCATCTTGCTGAAACAACCCACTGCATTCCTCAAGATCAGGATGTTCAAGTTGATAGCCTTAAAAGGTTTTCAAGCATATGGATGTAATGGTGAGAGATTACGTTAACAGAAACACCACCCATATAAGATAAAACTTTTTTTTTCCATGATTACACAGTTACTCGATTGAAAATTATCATCATTGCACAAGAGACTAACAGTGCATCTTTCTGAACATGTTGCAGAATATTCTTTCATAACTCCTGCAGCCTAACCAGTCTGACCAGTCTTACACAACCATCATTTTAAATGGATGGAAGTGGGGGTCTTTGAGTAAAATTCTTGCAGCTTTTTTCATGATTTTTCTTGGAAGATCACATTACTTCTCTTTCTAAACAAGCTTCTAAGAGGCTTAGTGTTTTGAGGCTGCTTCAGATTTTTTCACTTCTTCCCAGCTGCTTGCTCTTTATATGAGTGTTGTTCACTTCTGTGTGTAGTTCAACTCACACATCTAGGTTAGTTCCACTAGAACAGTTCTCCTCAAAAAGGTGGCGAATAAAGCTTTTCATCTTATAAACTCTTTCACTCTTTTTACCTCCTCTGCAATCACCATCGCCACATCAAACACTTGTGTCACTTTCTCTATACTATCACTACTACAACGGATACTGCTCTTCTGGATTCTCCTATTGCATATCTCCAAAACTGAGAAAGGTTCAAGTGACACACCTTTCTACACAGTCTCATACATTGAATGTCCTCTTTGATGCCAAACTCAACTGCTATGTTCAATCTTATATGTACTCTACTGGTATCACCTGGAAAACACTCCCTTTTCCTATTTTCCTAACTTCCTTTGCTTGCACACCTTCAAATGTAGTTTACCAGTATATGTTGGAAGTAATCGACCATGTTTAAGATGTTCCCCAACTTTGGTGGAAAGTTGATATACCTGAGGTGTTTGCCCACCAGAAGATATAGAGGATATATATATATATATATATATATATATATATATATATATATATATATATATATATATATATATATATATATATATATATATATATAATGCTTACCTTGAACAACTTGAGTGGTGGCAGTGGCCATTATTAAATTTAATCAACTATGCTAATGTCCAAGAACTGCTTAAAATGTCACTAAAAAGAAAAAATAATTATAGTTCATATGCCAGTCTTAAGACTATGCAAGCCTATTGCATTATGGCACTGATACATGATATGGGAATTTTAAAGTAGAGATTATTTCCTTATAGAAATATACTAAGGTGAAATTTAGTTTCAAATTTATAACAAAACCTGCAATGAAAGATATTAAATTAGTAGCACATACATAATATACAATGAAAATTAATATTTATGATTTTATACTTTACATACAAATGTTTCTAATAAACATCTTGCAACACTATATATATTTTAAAAATTTTGCCATACATAATAGATATCTTAAAACATTAATATATCAATTTTCTTATTACTAATCAAGGGAGTTCCATAAAAATTTGCTTGATAAAATCAAAAATTAAAATCTTAGAACTGACCTCTAATATTTCTAACTGGGACAGAAAAAAAACTGCCTGTTTTAAATTCCTAAATAATTTCTTATCCAAAAGACATAACTATGAACTGACCAGGGCCCCGGTGCCAGGGAAAACCAGGGTTTGCCTGCTGGGGTTAAAATAACAAATTATATTTATTACTGGTGGATTATATCAAACAAAATATAAGAATATTTAGATTTTTCTTGTTTTTTCAATATTTTCTTTTCCTTTTCTGTTTCTTTTGACCGCTCTATTTCTGCTAGTGAAAGTTCACCTTTGCTTTTTGATTTTAGATGCTCCCATAAAGATTTGATTGAAAACTTTTTACTTTGGGCACCCAAATGCCCTCTTCTAATTTCCTGGCTGCAGATGTTACATTTAGCTAAATAAAAAAATAAATCTTCATTGGAATTATCGCTAGATCAATCAGCCTCTATGATGAGTAACAAAAAATATAAACAATGAATAGCTGATTAAGAAAGATGTTGAAAAATATATTCTTTGTGTCAAACCTTAAGATTTTCAAAAAGTGACCTGAAGTCCTTCTTCAGCCAGGATTAAGAAATTGGCTGGTGCTTAATTTGACCCATATAAACATTTTAATTGGGCTTTACCCACCATACCCCCTTCCCCCAACCAGTGATGAAATATAAAAATAATTTAATATTACTTGTACAGGCCAGTAAATTTTTTTTTGGTCTATCAGACTTTATTAGGATATCCTTGATTGATTTGCATCAATTTAGTTATGTAGGGTTTATCTCTTACCTGGTATTTAGTAATTATTCAAAATAGAAACTGGAAATGTAATTTATATTGAAGAAAAACTATTTAAATAAGCTAGAAAACCAAATTCAATAAATTTAAAAATGACTTAAGTACTAAAAATCCTGTTATAAAATATAATTAGGTCAATTACACTGAATATGCCCATGCCTTATAGCAATATAAACATAAAACATCATAAAAACTATAAATATTAATATTTTATACTATTGTTGCTAGATATTTGAAATACTTAAAAATATATTTTAACACCTTTTTATTTAGGTTAGGCCTATTTGCTGGCCATTAGGATATAGTATTTACTCCTTAGGTCAAGGTTAGGTAAAGTCGAACTAGTTATATTTATAAATTTATAATTTACCTATATTATTTTTGATATAGTTTCCAATTGTCTTCTTTACCTAATTTCTTACTACATATTGTTAAAGCTGTAAACGAAAGTCAAGCTTTATGATATTCAAAATCTATTTTTACTATCTTAAGTGCATTCTAATTTGGCGAATTTGATTTTCTAGCCCATTAAGTAGTTTAACATTACATTTCCAGTTTATATTTTGAATAACTAAATACTAGATGAGAGAAACCCTGAATATTTATAAAAATACTCACATCCTATCATGAACTAAACAATATCTAAAGATCTTCATCTAAAAATTTACCCCAAAAATCCATATACCTAGTATTTTTTAAATAATTTTCTAACTCTTTCATTTTCAATTAATATCCTGCTTCCACATTCCTATCTTGTACCCAGTATCAATAACATTCTTAAGAACATGCACCTTCTACCACCTACTTTTATTCTCTTAACTTTTATGACCACTTGATCTGACATGCACTATGACAATTCTATATCCAAATTCATATCCTCTGGCTTCTGGGTATCATATTCCCATTTCCTCTTATTCATATTATGAAAAGTTCAATCTAGGTACAAAATGTACTAGAAAATCTCCAATTAGTAATTAATACCTCAGAAATAACTTTAAGAAGTCTTACATTCCAAAAGTTCCTCTCAGATCTCACCCCATCTGGAAAACTGCCAGTGACTTCTTATTAACTTCCTTGCATTATGTCCCTAGATATAATTTATTTACATTTTTTAAGAAATCATTGCATAAATTGTTACTTTTTAATTGACGCAAGTTTTATTTCTCCTTCTATATCTATGAAAACTCGATAGGCTATGTACGGGATGAAAATATAAATGCACTATTACTATATTCAAAATTACTCAACAGAAAAAAATAAGCACAACTCTTCAAGAGCATGATTTTAAATTCCAAATTAAAACAATACATATTTTAATTTTCATAAAATTCACCTTAATATTGTAAATAAAGCTAAGCCTGCCCTAAAAGTAACTTTTTCGTCCATTACAGAATTCGTAAACCAAAACAAAGAAAATATCGGGAAGATATAAACATTATGACGTCATAGGGAATCTGTCAACTTTCAAAGTAATGAAACTTATTTGGTGTATTTGTTTTGGACATAGTTTTGGACCTTTAAAAATCCTGGGGGCAATAAAATATTTTAACTTTGTAAAGTTGGTAATTTCTAATATTTGTCATGAAAAGAGTAGACAAAAGAAATTTTTTTATCCAAAGTAAAACCCAATTACATTTTTTTTTTTTTTAAAAAAAAAAAAAAAAAAAAAAAAACTCTCTCTCTCTCTCTCTCTCTCTCTCTCTCTCTCTCTCATATATATATATATATATATATATATATATATATATATATATATATATATATATATATATATATATATATATATATATATATATATATATATATATATATATATATATATATATTCGAAAATAACGTGAAACAGAATATCCACGAATCTAAAAATTAAAAATATGCATAAGAATCAAGAATCAAATCTAAC
>SEYY01014326.1:0-12500 GCA_009176605.1 Armadillidium nasatum | reverse complement strand
TTTCTTACAAACATTTTCTACAACTCTACCACCATTTCTAATTATTACTTACCTAAAAAAAAAATGGGGCATGTGTTTAACGAATTTCGTTTTTGATTTTGGCAATGTAATGTAAATGGGCAAATGTAGTAAAACATTAGGGGGGGAAAATCAAAAACAGATTAGCATTCAAATTACAAACAACAATTATATGATTTTCTTTTTTTAATTTACTTTAAAATATTTTAATTGTTTAAACATCTTCTTAAATTACTTATACATTTTGAGTTCCAAGTAAAATTGCATTTGTTAATTTAAAGAAAAAACTTTGAACTTATTTTTTAGTGTGAGACTAACTTTAGACTAGAGTAAGAGTTAAATGTACAACAAGACTTTTTGTTACAATAATAGATGGAATTCTTCTATTATTAGTTTTCAAAATAACATCAGTCTTTATTTCTAAAGAACTGCACAGTATAAGAGAAAACTAATAACAAAGCACTGGTGTTTAGAAGGTAGTTTCAACCTATTGCTTGTTCTCAATTATCATATTACTCATTACAAGTTTGATCTCAATAACACAGAAAAAATATAGATTTCTGAATGTCGAAAAATGGAAAGCAGAGGGTAATTACTGGCACTTTAAAACTACGAAACTGTCTATTTTTACAAATATTAAATACTACTTCTTCAGGTGAATGTATTTAAAAGAGGTGTACTGGAAGAATTTTTAGTTCTGGTGCAGACTTTGACTACTACGTAAAGATGTAAAGAACTTTCCAAGTTATCAGTCTAAAAGCTTATATATATATATTCACAAACTTAATTTACAAATACACCAATTCAGGGAAAAGTAACTACTATATCAATAAACAATATTATTTAAGTCTAGAAGTCTGAGATGTTGATATTGGTTAACGATAACAAGATTACAAATACATTGTCAGTTCTTTAGGTATAAAATTTCTTTCATATTACAATAACCAAAACATCAGCTTCTCAAAATGCTCTTGCTGTTACTAGTGGAATACCAGCCTAATATGAAGTATATAACTTTTAAGCAATAACTCTAACTTACTCAAATTGTTATTTAAAACTAATTCACCATATTTTGCATACAAAGAATGCAATGGAAGTTAATTTCCTCGTTTTTACTAAGTACGGTCGTATTTTAATTAAAAATTATAGGAAAATAATAATGATATGTACTTGGAGTATGTCTACAGTTTACTCTGGCTTTTATTCATGTTGCTTATTTCTATATGACTTGTCATCAAACTAAAATATACAGAATCTTACAATCCTCAGTCATATTTGCCTTTAATTTGCGATCAAGGATATTCTTTTAAAGTTAATAATAAAATATAAAACAAAATACACAAACTCTCTCACTACGTCCCATTCAAGACAACGCTTAATGATGGTTAGGGATTAAGTCAAGAGTTTCTGTGGATGATGACATCCTATGGTTAACATACAGTGAAATATGTGAAAAATTAAATATTTTTAATCATATCAAAAATATGGGCATTCAAAGTTATTGTACATATATTTTCATGACATAAAGAATAAAAATTTAAATGTAATATCTAATTCAATAAGAACTTTGAGAAATGAAAATGCGCATAAATTTTTATAATTATAGAGAACATGTTAAATATACTTAGTTAATTCCATGAGCAGCTTTCAGAGCTTTGTATTCTACCATAAAGATAACTTGTGTATTAATTTTGTAGTTAGTTTTATTGAATGTTGACTGAAGCCTTACAAAAGATATGCTATTTGCTGTAGTATATTTTCCTAAATCTAATTATTAATTACAATGGAGTGCGAGTATAGTTTTTTTTACAGATCTGAAGTCTCATTATTATTAAGCAGGAGTAGTCAGTCAGTTTCTTTAACAAAATGTTTTAAAAATTACAATAATCTGTATAAGAACAAAAACAAGTTGGGCTGAAATGGGTATTTTAGAGTAATCCGATTAAGTCCTAGAAGCAGTAATAATAACAGTGAAGGCGTAGGTGAATACCTTTATTGTTCTATCTGCAGAACCTGAAACAATTCGTTTGTCCGCCAAATGAAGACACCTGACCATCCCTGAGTGACCAACCAGAGTCTGAACAGACCATTGAGAGTTTGTTCTTCTGTTCCATACTTTAATGGTGTTGTCATGTGAGCCCGAGACAATGCGGCTGTCATCAAACTGGACGCAAGACACTCCTTCTTCATGTCCCTCAAAAGTTCTTATATGGCAGTGAGCCCCGAGCCAATTTCGTCTCAACCGAAACCGTTCAATAAACACCTGAAAAAATTATAATTTTCATTAAAGTTTATAGCCATAAATAATAATAATGTGAACAAATTAAATTAAAAAAAAAAATTTCACCCATTTACAATTCAATTAAAAGTGACTTTAATAAGAAAAAAATATTGAAAAAATATTAAAGCACAAATGTACATAGCAGACATTAAAAGCAATAAAATGATTTAAGCAATTAATGTAGCAATATTAATAATAATTATAATCTAAAAGTATAATTAACAAAGTTTGTTAAAAATAATGCGTATTTTAAGATAAAACATTCAGGACAAAGTGGAAAAAATGGTTTCAAAAGAGAGTTGAAACTACCCGAAATAAATGGTAAACAAGAACTAGCCAAATAAATTTGAATTAAAAGGTAAGAAGCCATCGTTGATAAAATAAAAGCCGGTAAGTAAAAGATAAAATCCAGGTATTAAAAAAAGAATAAAATAAAGTGAGAGAAGTTAAGAGACTATCAATGGTAAATAAATATATTCAAATTTACACACAAAACACTTTTAAAAACAGATATGATGAAAGAGTTATTATAATTTGAAGTTAAAAACATATCAAAAATTCGTATCTTAAATTCTTAACTTTAATAATAATAATATTCAGGATTAATAGAGTACAATGTAAATTAAACATGATAAATGTGCAGCTTTAATGGTGTGTAACGAACAGAACCTTGATATTCATTTAACCTTTCTTCGTTTAAATATTAAAACTAAGGTAACCTATTTCAACTATGAATATGAATTCGAAAGGCAAAAAAATATTACAGTACTTTAAAAGTACGAAATAAACAAAGATGTTAAATATTTAGGATTAAAGAAATCTCAGTGATGTATTTCATTTACCTGTCTCCAGTTGCTGGAACCATCACTTCTAAGGCACTTATTAACTTGCCTGTTATTTGCTTCTGAAGATAAACTCCATTTTTCTAGATTTGAAAGCCTTTTCCATAAATAATCGCACATAATTACCTTGTACCATGACCTTGAAAGAAAGGTAGGTAAATTGAAAGGCTTGCAACAACAAAATTTAACGACATTGCTAACAGATCAAATTAAATTAATTCTGCTTAGTTGATATATATATATATATATATATATATATATATATATATATATATATATATATATATATATATATATATATATATATATATATATATATATATATATATATATATATATATATATATTAAAGAGGTTATTGTCAGGACTAAAGATTCCCGCATACCGTTAAATTTTCTTGATGTTTCAAACCTTATTATATTTGTTTATCTTCAGCACAAATCTAAATTCTACAACTGTTACTTCATATTAAAAGCAAATTATAAATCAATTATGTAGCTATAACACACTACACTAAATAAATAAATAACATTATCCTGACTAAAATTGAAATTTATCATTACCAAAAATATTTTTTAAATTGAACAGAATTTTCTACAAGCTGGACTTCTTTGTCTGAGAAACATAAAAACAAATAATGTATTTTTTTTAAATCAAAGTAGAATTAAAAAAAAAAAAAAAAAATTTACAGGTTTTATTTTTTGCTTCTCTTAAGAACTAATGACTGTGGTTGGATATTGTGGACATTATTTACTTAGTTGCTTCTTTTTAACTAAATATGAATGTATTTAGCAATGGGATATCACTTAAAATGAATTTAAATAATATTTATTGTTAGAAAAAAAAACTATTCACATATAAACCGAACTCTACATTTTAAGAAGTATCTTTCAGAAAAGATAATACAGTTCCTAAAAGATTTTACCAAAATAATGGCTGCAACTGAAACCAGTATTGAATTTGCAGTATATATATATATATATATATATATATATATATATATATATATATATATATATATATATATATATATATATATATATATATATATATATATATATATATATATATATATATATATATATATATATATTATATTGATTTAATATATTTTTTATTTATTTTACAAGTGGGTTTTATTGGAATTTACATGTCAAAGAGTTGAAATCATCATGGTGTCATTATTCAATTAAGTAAATATGAAAATTAACAGAAATATTGATTTGATACAATGAAAAATTAAGTAATTGAGAAGCAACTATATATATATATATATATATATATATATATATATATATATATATATATATATATATATATATATATATATATATATATATATATATATATATATATATATATATATATATATAAACTTTAACTATCTTTTACTAACTTGCAAACTTGAGAAGCTCTAGCTAGAGATACAGGATCCAAATAGGAAAAGACTATTAGGGCAAGATGAGCAGGAATGTATGAGATCGGATCTTGACAATTGGGTGGGCAGCCTTCATGAAGACGATGTCCAATAGCTACAGAGAGAAGATGCACCTGACTTGGTCCAATATGTTGCTGATAACATTAAATAAAAAAAATTAACATGAACATTTTAATTTTTAAAGTCCATTATTAGTTAATTTTTCCTTAATGGTTTATATATATATATATATATATATATATATATATATATATATATATATATATATATATATATATATATATATATATATATATATATATATATATATATATATATATATATATATATATATATATATATATTGCATGCTTACAAGTAAGTCGACGAGAACTCTGTTTCTTTGCTCATCTGTAAATTCATTAAACCATTCTTTCATTAAAGAAAATCTCTGTTTGAATTGTTGAGGTGTCAAAGGAGAAGAAAGGTATACATGCTTCTGATCTGATTCTTCTTGTTTTTTTACCCTCCAACTTCCAAAGCATGGAGAAGGTTTGTAGTGATGAGGTAAACTATAAGCTTTTTTCCGGCAAACTCCATTTTGATGAGAAGTTTCTTTACTAGAAATGTGAAACCATAATTACTGTCTAATTAGAACATAAACTATGGAAAAATGTAATTATGCAATTTTTATAATATCAAATACTTATTTCATATATATATATATATATATATATATATATATATATATATATATATATATATATATATATATATATATATATATATATATATATATATATATATATATATATATATATATATATATATATATATATATATATATATATATATATATATATATATATATATATATATATATATATATATATATATATATATATATATATATATATATATATATATATATATATATATATATATATATATATATATATATATATATATATATATATATATATATATATATATATATATATATATATATATATATATATATATATATATATATATATATATATATATAGGAACCGACCGGGGCCCCGGCCCCGGCCCCGGCCCCGGCCAACCCCGGCCATTTTTACTGACCCCGGCCCCGGCCCCGGCCCCGGCTAAAAATCAGGGAAAACCGGGGTTGCCGGCCGGGGTTAAAATGGCAAATTATACAAAAAAAAATTTTTTTTTTTTTTATTTTCAGCCGATTCTGCTGAAACGTTCAGTGTATATAGATTTTTTACCGGTAAGAAAAGTCCCTTTCTAGCGTTTTTCCGAGTCTATTACGGTTAAAAAAATTTTTTTTGTGGAAATTTACCCTTTTTCAATAGAATGGTGGTGCCAAACCACTTTTTATAATGAGCTGAAAGTTGGACTATTTATTCAAAATTATATGGGCTACAAAAGCTTCTAATAGACTTTTGTTTCCAGAGTTATAGAAAAATGTTATAAGCCAAAAACTGACCAACTATAGAAAAAAAAAAATTTTTTGAACTAAAAAAATCCACCTTTTTCAGACAAAATCTTTTTTTTAAAAATACAACTATAACATTTCCTATTTTTGGTGTGTATTTTTGGTGGGGCTACAAATTCCTCTATGTACTTTATTCGATGAGATTCGTTGGTTTTGAGATATAGCCTTCAAAAAGGTACATTTTTGGCCAAATTTCAAAAATTCCCAAAGTTTGAGAGGCTATATCTCGCTTCAAACAAAGGGCATTTAAAAATGCACTAAATAAAAATTGTTGCCCTGTTCCTCTTCTAAACAATATTCACAAATAAAAAAAAAATGGTAGCATTTTTTTTTTTTAATATTTTTTTCCTCCAGAAGGGTACGATTTTTGCAAAAAAAAAATTCTAGACGTGATATTAAAAATCTATTCCCACCAATGCAAGAAATTGGGGCAAAGGTATTCAGTTAAATTTTCAGCTCATGTGGACCAGTGGTTTGACCCAGTTATTCATTTTTTTCAACTTTGGGTCCAAATAAGTTTCAAACCGTTATAGACTCAAAAAAATGCTCGAAATCAACTCAGAACTTCGTGAAAAAATTCACATATTTTGAAAATTTCAGCTCAATCATTCAAATAATAACAAAAAATTTCAAACAAAATATAAGAAAATTAAGATTTTTTTCTTTTCTGCTCCTTTTCTGCTAGTGAATGTTCATCTTTGTGTTTTGATTTTAGATACTCCAAAAAGATTTGGTTGAAATTTTTTTTACTTGTAGCACCCGGAGGTTCTCTTCTAATTTTCTGACTGCAGATGTTACATTTAGCTATTTCGAGCCTATCCTGAAACATTGTAAAGTATTCAAATACTGCAGAAGCTGATCTTTTAGCCATATTGACTGAAAGTATAAACAAAATAATAAAAAAAAAAAAAAAAAAAAAAAAAAAAAAAAAAAAAAAAAAAAAAAAAAAAAAAAAAAAAAAATGTATAAATACAGGTTAAATTGATAATTTTATATCTTACATTTTTTCAAACTTTACCTTTGGGTCTTACCTAGGTAAACGTGTTAAATCACTATTATGAATTAGAATAATTTTTTTTTAATTTTTTGTACTTTTTTTAAACTTTAACTATACAAAACTGTAATTTTCTGATTTTTTTTTAGAGAAAATGCATGTAATCATTAATTTAAGTGAATGTTGGCTATTCTACTCCTTCCTTACAATTAAATAAACCTTATATCTAATTTTCTTAACCTAAAATTTCAGTGCTTTTGACCTCTTTACAAATTTTAGGAAACCCCGGCCATAACCCCGGCCCCGGCCCGGCCCCGGCCAAATTTGGGTGACCCCGGCCCGGCCCCGGCCCCAGCCAAATTCCAGCCCCGGTCGGTTCCTATATATATATATATATATATATATATATATATATATATATATATATATATATATATATATATATATATATATATATATATATATATATATATATATATATATATATATATATATATATATATATATATATATATATATATATATATATATATATATGACATATTGTCAATTATTTCCCACAATGTAATTATAGTTACATTTAATAATTACTGTAATATTAAGACTAAAATTTGAACTCACCTCAGATAAAATCCTCTAACCCAAATTACCCACAGAGCTAAAACACGTATTGGCACCACAATCCCCACCAACCATGTATTAATCAGTTTTGATGTAGTTAACTTATACACCAATGTACCAATCCCGCAATTTCTTGAATTTTTAGCCACAAAATTAATAAATATTATCCTGCCGATTCCCGTTAATAATTTTATTCTTTTACTTGAAATGTGTTTGAAACAAAATGTTTTTTCATTTAACAACAAATTTTATAGACAAATTTTTGGTGCTGGCATGGGCAGCAGTCTCAGTCCAATTGTTGCCAACATATATATGGAATTTTTCGAGTCTTTATTGTTACCAAACATACCTTCCTTCCATTCAATCTTTTCTTGGTTCAGATACGTAGATGACGTAATTGCAGTTGTTCCTAGTGATTTCCCTGTAATTGATTTCATCTCTCAAATGAATGATTTGACTCCCTCAATAAAATTCACATTTGAATGTCAAATTAATAACCGCATTTCATTTTTAGATCTGAATATTCTGCAAAATAACACATCTCTTACATTTAAAATATTTAGAAAACCGACCTCCAAAAACCAACTTTTGCATTCTTTCTCCGACCACCCTGACTATATCAAAAAGAACATAATCTTCAATTCCTTCTCTCGATCGTTTCTACTCACAGATCCTTGCTTTATAGATGAAGAAAAAATATTTGTTTTCCAACTTTTCTTGAACCTCGGATATTCACATGACTACATCCAAACGCAATACCGAAAAGCACGTTTAAACTTTTATAATTGTCAATAATCCGTCTATTCCTGTCCAGCCCCAAAATATAATCATACTTCCTTATGCAAAATCATTACTATGTTTGAAATTTATGTTGAAAAACACTCTTAACATTAACCTTATTTTTACGTTCCCTGACACTTTGCATTCAAATTTAATTAAGAACAACACATCCAAAATAGTACCAGCAGGAGGTGTGTATAAAGTTGATTGTGACACTTGTAACAAATCTTATATTGGTGAAGACTTTAAAGACTTTGCATGTTCGCATCTCACAACATAAAGCAGATATTCAAAGACAAAATCTTAGTAATGCCTTTTTTTCACACATCACTGAAAATCACATTATCAATTGGAATAGTTCTCGGTTCATTTATCTTTTAAAAAATAAAAATATCTTAAGACTGGTTGAATCATTTTTTATAAAAAATAGTAACAATTTTAATTCTTCCACCGGTTTCTTTGAATTAGATGATTTTACTTTTTTAATTTTTAAAGACACTTTTATGATTTTGGTTTTTTAAAATTATTTATGCGCTTCCGCCCTTTCCATTTGTCTGTTCGTTTGTTTGTTACATCTTAGCCTCTATATAAGTGAGTACTCTGATTCTTCGCATTCTTTCTTAACTTCTTTTAATCTTGTCGCACCAGATGAGGAGGACATAGTTCCTTGAAATATTGTGTTTTAAATTTTTATTCCTATTTCTGCTTTTGCCGGTTTTAACACTTAGTTAATTCCCCTTAATTTTAACTTTTTATTATTTTTATTGTTTTATTTAGTGGTTTATAGTTAATATATATATATATATATATATATATATATATATATATATATATATATATATATATATATATATATATATATATATATATATATATATATATATATATATATATATATATATATATATATATATATATATATATATATATATATATATATATATATATATATATATATATATATATATATATATATATATTATATATATATATATATATATATATATATATATATATATTATATTTATATATTAACTGTTTCACAAACAACAACTGACTAGAATTTATTACAGCTACTATTTTAATAGAACTTATAGAATTGACTTTTACACAGAACCGGATTAATTTAACATATGTTCAGAGTCCTCAAAGGTCATTTTCAAATGCCAATTACTATTTTATACACATGTTAATTTAATAAAATATTATAATAAATATTTTAAAATTTTAATATAATAAATTAAAAAAAAATAAAAAAATTATTATATATATTATATATATATATATATATATATATATTATATATATATATATATATATATATATATATAATATATATATATATATATATATATATATATATATATATATATATATATATATTCTTTTTTATGTCTCCTCTGGTGGGCAAAGATCAGAGGCCTACCAATTTCCACCAGAGTTGTGGCACTATCGGAACAAGATCGTAAAACACCGACATGTCCCGATACACACTACCCTTGAAAGTGTGCAAGTCAAAGGAAGTTGAGAAAACAGATAAGAGGAGTGTATTCCAGACTTTACTACTAAAGTACATGCAAGGCTGAGCAGAGTAGTTACAGTTTGGGGTCATAGAGTTGGACAGAGAAAGGAGGATACTGTGTAAAAAGGCGTGTTGCACGATCCCTTCTCAATGCAGGAGGTATGTGATGGGAGAGACCAGAATAGTACTGTCCATTGCAATAGTGATAGTACAGAGAGAGTGAAGCAACAGTTCGACAGGCAGAAAGAGTTTGGAGAGAATTAGTGAGAGGGGGAGAGTTGATGATGAAAAGTCCTAGACTCCACATTTGTCAAGGAGAGGTATATGAATGAAGCCACAACAGATGTGTGGGGCGTACTCGATACAAGGGAGAACAACACCTCTATAAAGAGAAAGCAACTGGGGTGGTGTAAGGAAATTCTGAAGGCGTCTCAGAACACCCTACCTCTTAGAAGCTTGTTTAGAAAGAGAAGTAATGTGATCCTTGCAAGAAAAATTACTAGAGAAAGAAATACTAAGAATATTAAGGAGAGGTGAAGGCTTGAAATACAAGAAAGATCAAAGGTCAGTTGCCCAATGCCACCATTTTAGCATCAATTTACTGTTTGCTGCAAAGGGCATCTTTCAAACTGAAAGGAGTAATGTAGGGTGGAGTTATCAGTGTAGGAGTGGATAGGTGATGGAGTAATAGACAGACGTTATTAATGAAAAGTAGGAAAAGTGTTGGGATAGGACAGAACCCTGAGAAATACCACTATTAATAGATTTAAAGGATGAACGGTAAACGTCTACAACAGCAGCTATAAAACGACCAGAAAAAAAATAAGAGAGAGAGACTACAGAGAGAAGGATAGATTCTGAAACAGAAAGTTTAGAAATTAAAGCTTTGTTCCAGACTCTATCGAAAGCTTTCAATATGTCCAGCACAACAAATGATTCATCAAAATGCCAAATAGCCGAAGAACAAGAATCAGAGAGAAAGGAAAGAAGCTCACTAGTAGAGCATTTTTTTACGAAAGCCATACTGCTGATCAGAGAGAAAAGATTAGAAGAATTGAGATGATTCCAAATCTTCCTGTTAAAGATAGATTTGAAATCTTTTTAAAAGAAAGGAGGTTAAAGAAATGGGACGGTAGTTGGAGGGTTGAGAGGTGGTCTCCTTTCTTGGGCACAGGCTGAATGAGCACACGTTTCCAACAAAAAGGGAAGGTTGAAGTAGAAAGACAGAGGTGAAATAGTTTACCAAGGCAGGGTGCAGGCACATAAGAATAAGTTTTGAGAGCCACATTAAGGATACGATCAGGAACATACGCCTTCTTAGTGTAAAATTCAGAGAAAGCAGAAATAACACCTTTTAGAAATTACAATATTAGGCATAATATGAGTTGGAAGGGGTTGAAGGATTAGGAATAGCTCTGGAATAGTCTAAAGTTGAATTAAAGGCAAAAGTTTGAGTGAAGAGTTCAGCTTTAGAAAGAGGAAAAACGTCAGTTGTGCTTTCGGAAGAGGAAAATGAAAAATTAGAGTTGACATCCCTGCGGCGAATAGCATGATAACAAGCAGGGTTAAATCAAGGTTTGTTGGGTTTAGAATATGGATATGAGAAGGGAGCACCAACTGTTCAGGGTCGGTTTGGATAGCAAAATGAAAGGTACATTTACCAGCTGTACCATGAGAGCTAGAAGAAAGCCATTGGAGGTGGTGAACATTGAAATCATCTAACATGATTGATTTTTGAGAAAGGAGAAGATAAAATATGCTTTATTTTGAAGTTTAGATAGTAGAAGAAGTTAATGTAGTCAGTAGAATTTGGAGATAAACGGAACAAATGAATTTAGTTATAGAATGTCAAGAGAGCTTAAGCCACAAGGTGGAAAATTCATAAGACTCCAAATTAGACACACAGGAACAATGTTGTTGTGCACGTATGCATAACCACCTTTGGCTGAAAATTGAGGATAGAGACAGTATGAGGAAAGAGAGTAGGGTTTGCTATCAGAACGATAAAACACATGAATTTTGGTCAAGAATATAAGGTGAGGTCTAGAAGAGAGGTGATGTTCAACAAAGTGGAAATTAGGTTGAAGACTGTGAATGTTGCATAAATTAATGAAAAAATTGACTGTGCATCAGGACAAAACAGCTGCAGTCCTGGTGGCACCAACTCCAAAGTGGTGATGGGGGAAGGGGTGGATGAAGGGGATATATATATATATATATATATATATATATATATATATATATATATATATATATATATATATATATATATATATATATATATATATATATATATATATATATATATATATATATATATATATATATATATATATATATATACAAAATACCTGCAATTGGAAATATCTGCAATATTCTTATTATTTAAATTTGAAACATTATTTGAAGAATATAAAGAGTAATTAAATGCTTCAGAGAAACTGGTGTTCTGAGGAGTTAGACTAGATGTTGAAAGACTTTTAACTGAACTTCCCAGATGAGTATTATTGGAATGGCAACATATTAAACTGAAATT
>SEYY01014325.1:0-36001 GCA_009176605.1 Armadillidium nasatum | reverse complement strand
TTAATGTCGAAAAAAAAGTTTTAACATTTCACTATAATCAAAACCAAATTTACGAATGTAACTCGGACAATTCTTATTATTTTATTTTCAAGTGAGACCTTAAATTTTTTACTCATTTAATTTGCATTCAAATTATATTTCTTCAAAGATTCATAGACCATTCCGTTTCCCCTTGGTTCGTTCCTTTTTACGTTTCACTTTCTCAGGGGGGGGGGGTCTCTAGCGTACCCTTCAGTCATATTGAAGTGCCTATGTTCCTACATCCTTCACCATTCTTCACGTATACTGTACAAATTTACAAGCTCTTACTCGTACATTACCTTTTTAAAACAATAATAATGGTGAAATATAAAGCTGCCTCGGAGATGCTTAGAGGGGCAGCTTCCATATATAGCCCCTCATCCACCCCCATCACTACTTGGGAGCTGGTGGCCACTCATGCTCGGTAATCAACATGAGTGGAATAGTAGAAGAAGTGACTGAGAAAAGATCCTTAATGAGAAATACAAAAAGGATAAGGGATACAATCGAACCTTCATAAAAACCTATGGTCTCTCTCTTTCTCAAAGGTTAGAGAGAGAAGAAATTCCTTGCATAGCGTATGTGGTAATAAATCAGACTCATGGTGTCATGGTTCAATTCCTACAGAAAAACTCTATACTGTGTTCCTCTTCGATTAAGGTCAAAAGGATCTAAATAGGAATAGAATAGGAAGAGGAGGAGTAGAAATATAATAAATATATATAGAGAGAACTGTTGATAGGATTTTAGCAAAATTCTATCATAAAATATTAGTAGCATGAGACTAAGGAAATTTTATGAAGATGACATCTTTGTGAGGAATAGAGTAAGAACAATCGGAGGTACTGGCAATCAGGAATTGACTTATTAATTTGTATGAACTACAGTTATATTAAAAAATAAATCAAAACTGTTAATAATAATATTAACAATTATGCAAAGAATTTTTCTTCATCTGATTCAAATTGTGCCTCTGAACCTCCGTCATTTACTTTATTCAACATTTTTAGGGTCATAAATTTCTATAAATTAAATTAACTCAATAATAATAATAATAAAAAAAGTTTTCCATTCAATTAATAACCTGTTTGTAATTTAAGTGAAAAGTAACCAAAAATTTGAATTGGCAAACCTTTAAGTTCTGAGAACAAAATTTCTTCTCAACCATCATCTGATTTTCTGATTTTATGACATCATTGTTAAACAATTCTTCATCAAATATGGATTCCTTCTCTGATTCTCCCAATTCTGATCCTATTAATGTCTTTTCATCTAATTCTTCATTTTTAATACCTTCAGCTAAAGCGAAACTCGCTTCATTGCTGGGAAAGATCTAAAATAAAACAAAGGATATGAATAAGCTTAATGGAATGTAATACAATCAAAATCAAACCTAAGTATGATAAAGATCCATGAAGGGAGGCAATCAAATTGAAGACCAATCAGACCATCAAAAAGATGTTAACTCTGTTGGGGTTAAAGGAGAAGTACAAATACTAAAAAAAAATTATGACATCATCCAGTGTTGTAAAAAAAAATTAGTCAAAATTAGAAAGGAAATACATAGTGGGAGAAAGAAGTCTTAAGAAATTCAGAAGTTGTACAAGAGAATTTATGACAGGTCTTTCGGGATGGATAATTAAAAAGAACTGTTACACGATCACAAACAATAATCATATTTCAAGACAAAACCTGTTTGTGTAAATATTTTTAACCACTTATCAACTTTTCATTAATGTCACTTTCATGAACAATCAATTACATTATTATTAAAAATAAAAAATTGATAAACATAAGTTAACGAAGCAAAATAAATCATAGCACAGGATATGTTTTCAGATGTAAGAAATTTCAAACTACAAAACATTATTTGACAGGGTTAGGAGGGTGAAGAAAGAAAGAAAGAAAGAAAAGGAAAAAAAAAATAAAAATAAAAAGACAATAATTATATTTCACTATATTTTTGTAGTTTTGAGAAAAAACAAATCAGATTAACTACAGAATTAAATAAATAAAAACTTTATTATACAATGTATACATCAATATTTACAACTGCTATAATGATTTTACACTTGGGTTGTCAAAATAAGATCTGATCTTAAATGTACTAAAACATAATTAAATCAAATGAAACTTTATATCAAGCAAATGAAATTAAAAATAATAAAAAAATTACTTCTTTAAATTAAGGCAATATAATTATTTATTATTATTTTTTATAATGACTAATAAAGGTACAGGTAATACGTTAATAAAATTTGCATATGAACATTTTCAATGAGTTCATAAATCATCTGGATGACAAGGAACTCTGTACTGGCTATTTTCAGCAGAATGGTGTCAACTGCCACACATTCAACATTAGAATGTACGAAATTGTGTCCTTTCTAGAAGATTGGGTCATTTGCAAGGGACTTTGGCAAACAAGGTCACCTGATCTTAAATCCGGCAGATTTCTTCCTATGGGGCTTGCTGAAAGGGAAAGTATATTGCAACAAGCTATGTACACTTGTGCAACTGAAAGGCAACATTCACGCTGTTACTCCCAATATGTTGGCTGCAACATTCTGCAACAAAGAAAAGTGTGTGCAGGCATGCCTTGATGATAATGGCAATCACTTTCAACATTCCTTATGAGGCTAGCATGATTCTCACACACCAACAAATGTTTGGGGCAAATTTTATTAACTTATGACTACTAATCTTATATCTATAAGAGCATATCCAGGGCTATAAGAATGGAACATACTAAATATTAAAATTACATGTAATCACACATTAAAATAAAGAAAAGACAATTTGATACTTCCATATTATCAAATTGTTAAATTAAAATAATTAAAATTTTTAAAACATACATTTCAATTTCATCTTCATCATAAAAAAAAAATCTTAATTTTTCATCACTACTGTATTCTCAGCACAAAAATACAATCTCATTCTCCCTTTATCCAACTCTCTGACTCGAGACCTACCCACTATGCTCACAATAAAGAATGTTATTCTTTATTTTACTTAACTAAGAACATCAAAATTATGTTGAAAATCTACTCCTTGCTTTCAGAAAGGCTTCATATACAAAAGAAAATTTAAGATACATTATATTCGTACATGAAAAATAACAACAGCTAGTGAACATATACTTTATATGGTACAACAGCCAGTGAACATATACTTTATATGGTACAACAGCCAGTGAACATATACTTTATATGGTACAACAGCCAGTGAACATATACTTTATATGGTACAACAGCCAGTGAACATATACTTTATATGGTGTTTTAAAGTATATGTGTAGTAAATAAAAGAATGTATCAATAATAATAATAATAATAATAATAATAATAATAATAATAATAATAATAAATAATTATATATTATATATTATTATTATTATTATATAATTTAATAAAGAATATTTTAACCTAACATATATATATATATATATATATATATATATATATATATATATATATATATATATATATATATATATATATATATATATATATATATATATATATATATATATATATATATATATATATATATATATATATACCTCACCTGAGAATCTTGTTGATAAGAGTCATAATCCAAGTCCAACTCTTCTACTTTTATTTCATTTTTACATTTTAAATCCATATTAATATTTATATTAATGGAAACATTTTCCAAATGATTAAAAAACCTGAGAACAGAAAGAGGAAAAAATTAAGAACACCTCTCAAAATTTTTTCATACTAATTCAGATTTAAAATTAAAACCAAAGTCAGAAATATTTTTTAAAAAATATTTTGCCTTTTGTATTAGAATTAAATTATTTCTTAAAATTAATTCATTGCAAATGAATGATCAGACTATGTAAGAACATAAGAAAAATAACAACAACAAAAAGCCACAAGAGCCTATCAAGACTGTTCCAGTCAAACGAAAGTAGACAATTTGCTTACCTAAACACATGCAAAATATATATCCCACAATACACAATATATGGATTAAATATGCAAAGTCAAACCAAAGGTTATTCAACATTACGATTCTCAAAGTGAAAGACAACACACACACACTCCAACAACAAATGCCAAAACTAAAGCTACGACACATGAAAACTACATGCTGCTCTTCATTTGATTATGGTCATAAAAAATAACATATGGTCATAAATTAACTCACATGCTTGAGGGTGCCAGGTTTGATCCCACATGGGGATCCTAGATATATACTACCTAGAAAAGTTCTGCTCCTAGAATAGGGCAATGCCTGTGAGATGTGAACTATATATATATATATATATATATATATATATATATATATATATATATATATATATATATATATATATATATATATATATATATATATATATATATATATATATATATATATATATATATAACTACTATCCCAACAAATTGGCTTAGTAATGATATATGATGCCAAGATCACCCATATACCTATCCAATCTTCTCTTAAATGTTGGAAGTGATTTCAACAATTTTCTGTGGCAAACCATTACAAAATTAACTATGTTCAATGGGTAGTTTTATATATTAAGATTATATGGTTTCTTTCAAATCTTCTTATCATGGTCTCTGGTTTCCCTTGGAACTATGTTCTACTATAAAAAATTTATTGATTTCAGTATTATTGAAAAATACAAATATTTTGTAAACTTGTATCATATCCCCTGCAAGAAATGACCTTTCTACAGAATACATTCCTAACTCCTTCAGCCTCTCCTCATAACTCTTACTCTCAAGGCCAGAATTCATTCTTGTGGAACTATTTTGTACTCTTTCCATCATAAATATATATTTTCTTAAATGAGGTCAAAACTTGTGTTGAATACCTATTACACAGTTTACTTATAATTTTCTGGGTTTTGTAATCAACATGGTGATTTATTATAACTAAAAAAAATAAAAAATCCTTGATTTTAAATGATGATTAGCCACTTTCAGATACATCTAATAATCATATCCAAATATTGTTCTCGTTTTATATACTAGAGTCAATCTCCATTTATAATGTAATAATCTTCATTCAAGTAAAATACATGAATAGAATTACACTTTTCACTATTACTTATAAAATTCATTTGTCACTTATCTACCCATCAAAGAAGTCTGTCTACATTACTTCTTACAAACAAGCCCTTTGGTATTATCTGCAAACTTGGAAACCTTACATTTCATTTCATTAAATCCTCAAATAGAGCAATGGCCTTGAGATTAGAAACTTTTAATAATGGGAAGAAGAAGAAGAAAAAAAAAATCCCTAGCTCAAATCATTTAAACATATGAGGAAAAGTAGTTGCTCCAACATGAAACCCTGTTGGACACCACTCTTCATCATTTCCTGTGAAGATTTATTGCCATTCAATAGTACTCAGTGGCATATCTTCTTCAACCACTCTTTAATCCAACCTTGCATTACTCCATTATATACCACATTAAAAACTTTCACATCAACCTTACATGGGGCACCTTATCCACTGATTTGCTAATGGCTAAATATCGTGATAATTTTCTTAAAACTTTGCATGTTTTTGACTTATTCCTGACATTTTTATTTTTCTGCTATTATTAACCATTATAAAATAACCATGTTTAACAATACTAAACTAAGTCCGGTTTACATTAAGAAGTTGTCTGACCTTATATATCAATATTTTAAAATTTCAATAATTTTATTAATAAATTCCCTTGTATAGTAATAGGTTGTACTTTTTCATTTTAAGATGAATGTTAAAGATATAAGTAATTTGTTCTACAGATTGTTATATATATATATATATATATATATATATATATATATATATATATATATATATATATATATATATATATATATATATATATATATATATATATATATATATATATACCGTATATTAGGGATGGAGCGATACCAAAATTTTTATCGATACCAATACCTAAAAATATGCCGATACCGATACCGATACCTACTACCGATACCGATACTTTACTCTTATCCAAAATTTTTGCTGATACCGATACAGTATCGGAAAATGTGCAGATACTTGCCGATACCAATACTTCACTCCATCCCTACCGTATATATATATATATATATATATATATATATATATATATATATATATATATATATATATATATATATATATATATATATGGTGTAATAAAGCAGTAAACCTGTATTCTATGGAAATGTTCCATCTATCAGTAAGGACTATATCACATGGCAAACTTTGGTCATTCAGGTTATAATAAGTCGAACTAAGTCCGCTAGAAAACTAAATAATAATAATAATAATAGGCATAAATGAAATGAAAGGTAAATAATAATAATACTAATGTTAAAATATTTGCATTGATATATGTTTCAATATATGAAAGGTCAAATAACTTGTTAACCTTTACCAGTAAGTCCTGAATATTATTTCCACAATGATGATCATAGTAGGCCTTATCAAGAAATATTTTAAAAATAACTTTAAACTAGCAAGGTTTAGGTTTAAATAAGAAAATTACCTTGCTTGAAAAGGTTTTAAGTTAAAAACTCACTTTAGGGAAAGCACCGAACAGTGTATTTATGTAAAGAAATAATATTTACTATATTCATAGCACAGTATAGTATGATTGACAACTTTCTAAGGCCATATTTAATACTTTATGACAATCAATTTGACTTAGAACCTGGGTTGGTTGGTTGGTTGGTTGGTTGGTTGGTTCATTTTAAATCTCTTACATTTTCTGATTGGTATATTTGACTGACTGATCCTTTTGAATATTGCATGTTTAGCTTAGTTGAATTATTTAAAGTATATTAGGTGGTTATTATGCATGGTTCATCTCATACCTGGTATTTACATGCTATTCAAAATATAAACCGAAAATGTAATGTATATTGAAGAAAAACAATAAAAATGGGTCGTAAAACGAAATTAAATAATTTCAAAATAAAGTATGAAAAATCCTGTTATACAACCAGGCTGACTACACCAAATGAGCCTTTACCTAATAACAACAAGTAAACATATTTCTTCTTACATTAGAAAACTAATTTTGTAACATTTGTTTACAACAGTGAATATCATACAATAACTGAAGCTTGTTAACGAGAATTGTCTATAAACATGCAAATCATCATGAGTACTAGAAAATGTATTAATTTAAAAAAGTTTGTGGTAAGTTGCAAATTGCCCAATATATTCTGGCTGGGGTCATTTCAACATTGTAGAGGTCTGTGGTTGGAACCCCCAGAACATGTGGAATAAGAGTAATGTTTAATTTCCATGCTTGCTAACGAACCTCCACCCACATATGGCAGGGAGGTTAAAACCTTTCCCAAGTATATATCAATTTTACCATATATCCTCCCTGCATGAGTCAAATTGTAATTTATCACATAATTTTTTTTTTTAATATATTTTTTTTCTACCACGATTTATCTGCTTACAAACAATTACAATTCTCTTAATAAGGTCAACAACACTTTGTTAATGTTTGGCCATATTTCTAGCACATTTTGGAATAAAACAAAGAAAAAAAAAGTGAGAAGAGAAACTACAAACTGTCTTGACAACTGTTGTTAAGACGCAATTTGAAGATTCTTATGATGTAACATTGTCAATTCAAGAAGAGGATTTACCATTGGATCAACAACAAATTAAAAAAAGGTTTTTATCTTCTTGTTTCCCATTAAAAAAAATCAAAATGATAGTTTAAATTATACAATTTTATAAATTGTAGTTTTGTGTTATTAACTAGATGCATTAAACCTCTTATGAATGTGAATACTTTGTTAGCTTTGCAAATTTATGTATTTTCAAAACTTTTACAAATATGTATGTTACAGATATGAAGACATGATGATGTCTGAGTTAGTATCTGCATTTAAAGTTGCAAACTACTCCAAAAGAATTCAAATTTTAAGTTTGTCTCCGTTCTCTATAGAAGCAAGAGCTCGTATGTTTAATACATCTCATAGATTGGTAAAAAGATCAGAGAACTAAAAAGATAATATGGAATTGTATCATTTGTACCTCCAATGAGTAGAGAGGTTATTTCTTCAGAAATGAAAAATAAAGTGGGACGCAAAGATTAGATCAAGCCTTTAAATGAACGGCTGTTAAAGGTATTTGTGACATCAACAGATGATGTCCCTCAAGTAGATGATGTCACAGCATACACCTTCTTGGATGTAGATATACAAATTAAAGTCAACCATGTATGATTATAATTTAAGATAGGATTGGTTAAAGATACTGATGAATATTTTAATGATTATTTAATCAGTTTTTTATATCCTAAGGGTATTTCAAACGAGCATTCATTATAGGAATAAAAATATCGACAAAAAAAATATTGATATAAAAAATATCGAAAGTCAGAAACAATCTACACGTAAGCCATATATATATATATATATATATATATATATATATATATATATATATATATATATATATATATATATATATATACACAAAATAACTTTGAATTTTTAAAAAAAAAATTGTAACACCCTGCAACCTTGTAATAGAAATTCCTAGGTCATATTAATTTGAAATCCCTTCTCGTACTTTTAGTCAACCTTGCAACCCCTTTGGTATGTGATTAGTTTCAGCAAGCTGGTGTTGTATCCCAAAATGTACTACTGTGAATGCTACTATTACCAAATTGACTACGGTCAGCGCCACAATTACCGAATTTCCTAACATCACTATAAATGCCACCCTATATTCTCATTTGTTAATTGTCCTGCTTTTAAAATGTTGTTTTAACTTTTAAAACAGATGACTCATCTTGTTATTAATGAAAGCCTTCTTCAAACTTTAAAGTTTGCTGTCTCCGAATTATCAATATAAGAGATCATAGCACAGAACCCTGGGCAGGCAGGCAACTACTCCTGTGATGAAAATTTTCTTTCCATACACTGGCACAACCTCTGGTCCTTCAACCACCCCTGTAGCCAACTAAGTACAAAAACCCCTCCTAAATACACAGCAACAAAGAGGTGTTTTTTTATGATGGACTTGTACTTTATTGTTATTAAGGAGACTTAGGTGAAGGTTCAGCTTCCACTGTGATTGCCTTATACATAAGCATTACAAGTGAATCCAACTCATTGCAACAATTAAGAATTTGTTGTAATATATCCTACAAATATTACATAAGATTTGTTATTTATTAAACTACTGAGATGATAAGGCCCAAACATTACTGGTAGCCCAATTTTTCAATAGTATAGCCATGAGTATACCGTACAAGAAAACAGTGCCTACCCCGCTGTCTCTTTTTATAAATTCACTGACCTCACCGAAAAATAATTCAGAACAATAGTTGCCAGTTAAAAATAAGTTACCAAATAATATTTAAAATAATATTAAAATCATATAAAATAAAATACCCTTACAATACAATAAAATTTAATTTAATTTTAGTAAATTTTGGAAAATATATATATATATATATATATATATATATATATATATATATATATATATATATATATATATATATATATATATATATATATATATATATATATATATATATATATATATATATATATATATATATATATATATATATATATACATGAAACTTCTCTAATAAAAAAAAAAAAAAAAAAAAAAAAATTCGATTTGAAATTGGTTCGTTCCTATACTATACCTAATAAGGGTTTGGAAGGGAGGGAAAGAGAGAGGGTGGAGGGTGGAGGGTGGATAGTTGCGAGACACTGTAAGAATTTTTTTTTAAGATAGGTTTAAATGGTATATAATATGGGTTTCCTCTCTCTCCCCCTACCCCCCAATAAAAAAAAAAAAAAAAAAAAAAAAAAACAACAAAACAAAAAAAAAAAAGAAAGAAAAAAAAAAAAAAAAGGAAGAAGAAAACACAAACAGCGTCTAAATGCTAAAGCTTCCGCCTCGGTACTAATAAAATTGAAGTTCCCGCGTCTTTGCTTGCCTCAGAGAGCCAGGAGTTGCCAAATTACGTTTTACATTATTCTTTTTTTAATATATTATTCTTTCTTTCCTTTAATAAAATCAAAATAAATAATAAATAATAAATAAATAAGTAAATAAATAAATAAATAAATAAATAAATAAATAAATAAATCAATAATAATAATAATGATATATATATATATATATATATATATATATATATATATATATATATATATATATATATATATATATATATATATATATATATATATATATATATATATATATATATATATATATATATATATATATATATATATATATATATATATATATATATATAGAGAGAGAGAGAGAGAGAGAGAGAGAGAGAGAGAGAGAGAGAGAGAGAGAGAGAGAGAGAGAGAGAGAGAGAGAGAGAGAGAGAGAGAGAGACTTTGATGTGTGAATAGATGGTCAGCTAAAGTAAAGAAGGAAAAATGTAAACTTTGTTAGCCTCCTGAACCGTTACAAATGGAGCAACGAACGGCACATGAGACCTTTCGATTTCCAAATTACACCTACAATTCCCATATCAAACATTTTTACTCTAGCAGCTCAAGTATTTTACAAATTGTAAGAAAGACCAAAAGCAGTTTTTATTCCATTCCACTACATTTTTTTAACAATTTTTTTTTTTTTTTTTTTTTTTTTTTTTTTAATGTACCACCATATCTTCTCCTGAAGGGAAGCAAGCTCGTAGTAGAGTCCTCCTCCTCCTCGTCCTGAGAATTTCATATTTCATATTTATTGTATAATAAACATTATTAGTGAAATGGGAAAAAATGGAGGTAAAGAAGCAGAATATTTTAGGCGATGCTCTTCGGAAAAGTTGAAAAAATCAAAGTTTTAGGAAAAGTGTCCTACTTGATAGAATTACTTCAAATTTTAATACCTTAAAGATTTTAGTCATATAAATAACATATTATATTTTTAAGAGTTTATCTAGAGTGGTTTTTAATTAAGGTACATCTCCTGAATAAAAGCTAGGCTCAGCATAAAAAAAAATAAAATAAAATAAAAAATTTCAGTGATTATAATGTTTTATTTAGTATTTAATTTAATTTCACGGCAAAACGTTGCTAATGTACGGCGTTTATATTCATCAGATTGAGGATATAGTTAATTGAAACATTATAACCTTTTACCCTAGATTTCATTACCATATATATATATATATATATATATATATATATATATATATATATATATATATATATATATATATATATATATATATATATATATATATATATATATATATATATATATATATATATATGAGTGTGTGTGTGTGTGTGTGCGAGAGAGAGAGAGAGAGAGAGAGAGAGAGAGAGAGAGAGAGAGAGAGAGAGAGAGAGAGAGAGAGAGAGAGAGAGAGAGAGAGAGAGAGAGACTTTGATCTTGTAAGATGCCTTGTCAATCATCTCATTCATAACACTACAACAATTAAAAATTATATAAACATACTAACCCACGCTGCCTTATATATATATATATATATATATATATATATATATATATATATATATATATATATATATATATATATATATATATATATATATATATATATATATATATATATATATATATATATATATATATATGCTCTTTGTTGGCAAACCATAACTACCTAACTTAACCTAACATAAACTAAGCTACCTCACTTAACCTAACTTGAACTAAACTAACCTACCAAAATTAACCATAACCTAACCTAACCTAACCTAACCTAACCTAACCTAACCTAACCTAACCTAACCTAACCTAACTTAACCTAACCTAACCTAACCTAACCTAACCTAACCTAACCTAACCTAACCTAACCTAACCTAACCTAACCTAACCTAACCTAACCTAACCTAACCTAACCTAACCTAACCTAACCTACCTAACTTAACCTAACCTAACCTACCTAACCTTACCTAACTTAGCCTAACCTAACCTAACCTACCTAACCTAACCTAACCTACCTAACCTAACCTAACCTACCTAACCTAACCAAACCTACGTAACCTAACCTAACTTAACCTAACCTAACCTACCTAACTTAAATTAACCTAACCTACCTAACTTAACCTAACCTAACTAACTTAACCTAACCTAACCTACCTAACCTAACCTAACCTAACCTACCTAACCTAACCTAACTTAACCTAACCTAACCTAACCTAACCTAACCTAACCTAACCTAACCTAACCTAACCTAACCTAACCTAACCTAACCTAACCTAACCTAACCTAACCTAACCAAACTAACCTAACTTAACCTAACCTAACCTACCTAACCTAACCTAACCTACCTAACCTAACCTAACCTACCTAAAATAGCCTAACCTACTTAACCTAACATAACCTACCTAACCTAACCTACCTAACTTAACCTAACATAACCTACCTAACCTAACCTACCTAACCTAACCTACCTAACAACATGAAATAACCTACCTAACCTAACCTACCTTAACCTAACCTGCCAGATGGTTCCTAGTTGCCAGCTGGTTGCTAGGTGGCAGCTGGTTAATGGCTTACAGCTGGTTGATGGCTTGCAGCTAGTTGCAAGCTAATATATGGTTGCTAGCTGGCAGATGGTTGCAAGCTGCCAGCTGGTTGCTAGCTGCAAGATGGTTAATAGTTGCCAGCTGGTTGCTAGCTGAAAACTGGTTCCTATGTGGCAGACATCAACCAGCTGCCACATAGGAACCAGCTGGCAGCTAGCAACCAGCTGTAAGCCATTAACCAGCTGCCGCCTAGCAACCAACTGGCAGCTAGCAACCATCTGGCAGCTAGGAACCATCTGCCAGCTAGCAACCAGCTGCCATATATATATATATATATATATATATATATATATATATATATATATATATATATATATATATATATATATATATATATATATATATATTTGTGTGTGTATGTGAAAGCTGACTATTTGCTGCTGGCTGGCTGGCTGACTGACTGGCTGGCTGCTGGCTGGCTGCTGGCTGGCTGACTGGCTGGCTGGCTGAATGTTGGCTGGTTGCCTGCTTCCTGGCGATGGCTAGCTGATGGCTGGATGGCTGGCTGAATAATGGCTGGTTGCTTGGTTCCTAGAGATGGCTGGCTGATGTCTGGATGGCTGTTTGTATTGCTGCTGGTTGTTTGGCTGGCTGGCTGGCTGGCTGGCTGGCTGGCTGGCTGGTTGGTTGGTTGATTGGTTGGTTGCCTGGTTGCCTGGTTGCCTGGTTGCCTGGTTGGTGGCCATGGCTGGCTGGCTGCTGGCTGACTGGCTGGCTGAATAATGGCTGACTGACTGGCTGGCTGGCTGGCTGGCTGAATGCTGGCTGGCGTGCTGGTTACCTGGTTGGTGGTGATGGCTGGCTGGCTTTTTGTCTTGCTGGCTTCTGGCTGGCTTACTGGCTGGTTGGCTGGTTGCCTGGTTGCCTGGTTGGTGGCCCTGGCTGGTTGCCTGGTTGCCTGGTTGGTGGCCATGGCTGGCTGGCTGTTTGTTTTGCTGCTGGTTGGTTGGCTGGCTGGTTGGCTGGCTGACTGGCTGGCTGGCTGGCTGAATGCTGGCTGGCTAACTGGCTGGCTAATTGGCTGTCTGGCTGGATGGCTGACTGGCTGGCTGGCTGGCTGAATGTTGGCTGGTTGTTCTGGTTCCTGGCGATGGCTGGCTGATGGCTGGCTGGCTGGCTGGCTGGCTGGCTGGCTGTCTTGCTGCTTGCTGATATATATATATATATATATATATATATATATATATATATATATATATATATATATATATATATATATATATATATATATATATATATATATATATATATATATATATATATATATATATATATATATATATATGTTTGACCGGGTATGGCATGCGTCACTGCTTTCCAAGCTCCCCTCCTTTGGGTTTCCTCCTTCTCTTTGCTTACTTATGTCTAGTTTTCTTTCTAATCGTTCCATTTCGGCTGTTGTTGATGGAGCGACTTCTTCTTCCTTTCCTGTCAACAGTGGTGTTCCTCAGGGTTCTGTCTTGTCTCCTACTCTATTCTTACTTTTCATTAATGATCTTCTCAGCTGTTCATCTAACCCTATACATTCATATGCCGATGACTCAACCCTCCATTCTTCTACTCATTTCAAATCTGCTCCTTCCTTTGCATCTAGAGTTGCCTCTCGTCTACATCTTTCCGATTCCATTCTTGCAGATCTGGATAGAATTTCCCAGTGGGGTCGTCTCAACCTTGTGAAATTCAACTCTTTAAAAACTCAACTTCTAGAAATCTCTCTCTCAAAGATACCTCCTAACTTTTCTATCTCTTTCGATGGTTCTCCCGTCTCTCCTGTTGACAATATAAACATCCTTGGCCTTCACATAAACAAAAAAATGTCTTGGAAACCTCATATCACAATGGTTGCTAGGGCGGCCTCAAAGAAGCTGGGAGTTCTGTTTAGACTGCGGGAATTTTTTTCTTCCTCGCAGTTACTCCAATTATACAAGGGTCTCATCCGCCCTTGTATGGAGTACTGCTCTCATATCTGGGGTGGCTCAGGTTTCACCCGTCTTTTGGAGGGTTAGGGGATTTTAACTGTCAACCGAACCATCGAATTGAAAAGTTGGAGGTATCTTTGCGAGAGATTTCTAGAAGTTGACTTTTTAAAGAGTTGAATTTCACAAGGTTGAGACGACCCCACTGGGAAATTCTATCCAGATCTGCAAGAATGGAATGTCGGCATCAAGATTTTGCGTGGACATAGGCAACTCCAGGCTTGCAAAGCTGAAGGTGCAGATTTGAAATGAGTAGAAGAATGGAGGGTTGAGTCATCGGCATATGAATGTATAGGGTTAGATGAACAGCTGAGAAGATCATTAATGAAAAGTAAGAATAGAGTAGGAGACAAGACAGAACCCTGAGGAACACCACTTTGACGTTAGGAAAGGAACTGTAGGAAGTGGCTCCATTTTCAACAACTGCCGAAATTTTGGAACGATTTAGAAAGAAAACTTTTAGACATAAGTAAGCAAAGAGAAGGAGCTTTGAAACCCAAAGGAGGGAGCTTGTAAAAAAGTAAAAAAAAAAAAATATATATATATATAATATATAATATATATATATATATATATATATATATTATATATATATATATATATATATATATATATATATATATATATATATATATATATATATATATATATATATATATATATATATATATATCAGCAAGCAGCAAGACAAACAGCCAGCCAGCCAGCCAGCCATCAGCCAGCCATCGCCAGGAACCAGACAACCAGCCAACATTCAGCCAGCCAGCCAGTCAGCCATCCAGCCAGACAGCCAATTAGCCAGCCAGTTAGCCAGCCAGCCATTCAGCCAGCCAGCCAGCCAGTCAGCCAGCCAACCAGCCAGCCAACCAACCAGCAGCAAAACAAACAGCCAGCCAGCCATGGCCACCAACCAGGCAACCAGGCAACCAGCCAGGGCCACCAACCAGGCAACCAGGCAACCAGCCAACCAGCCAGCCAGCCAGCCAGCCAGCCAGCCAACCAGCCAACCAGCCAACCAGCCAACCAGCCAGCCAGCCAGCACGCCAGCCAGCATTCAGCCAGCCAGCCAGCCAGCCAGCCAGCCAGCCAGTCAGTCAGCCATTATTCAGCCAGCCAGTCAGCCAGCAGCCAGCCAGCCATGGCCACCAACCAGGCAACCAGGCAACCAGGCAACCAGGCAACCAACCAATCAACCAACCAACCAGCCAGCCAGCCAGCCAGCCAGCCAGCCAGCCAGCCAGCCAGCCAGCCAGCCAAACAACCAGCAGCAATACAAACAGCCATCCAGACATCAGCCAGCCATCTCTAGGAACCAAGCAACCAGCCATTATTCAGCCAGCCATCCAGCCATCAGCTAGCCATCGCCAGGAAGCAGGCAACCAGCCAACATTCAGCCAGCCAGCCAGTCAGCCAGCCAGCAGCCAGCCAGCCAGCAGCCAGCCAGTCAGTCAGCCAGCCAGCCAGCAGCAAATAGTCAGCTTTCACATACACACACATAATATATATATATATATATATATATATATATATATATATATATATATATATATATATATATATATATATATATATATATATATATATGGCAGCTGGTTGCTAGCTGGCAGATGGTTCCTAGCTGCCAGATGGTTGCTAGCTGCCAGTTGGTTGCTAGGCGGCAGCTGGTTAATGGCTTACAGCTGGTTGCTAGCTGCCAGCTGGTTCCTATGTGGCAGCTGGTTGATGTCTGCCACATAGGAACCAGTTTTCAGCTAGCAACCAGCTGGCAACTATTAACCATCTTGCAGCTAGCAACCAGCTGGCAGCTTGCAACCATCTGCCAGCTAGCAACCATATATTAGCTTGCAACTAGCTGCAAGCCATCAACCAGCTGTAAGCCATTAACCAGCTGCCACCTAGCAACCAGCTGGCAACTAGGAACCATCTGGCAGGTTAGGTTAGGTTAAGGTAGGTTAGGTTAGGTTATTTCATGTTGTTAGGTAGGTTAGGTTAGGTAGGTTAGGTTAGGTAGGTTATGTTAGGTTAAGTTAGGTAGGTTAGGTTAGGTAGGTTATGTTAGGTTAAGTAGGTTAGGCTATTTAGGTTAGGTTAGGTTAGGTTAGGTTAGGTTAGGTTAGGTTAGGTTAGGTTAGGTTAGGTTAGGTTAGGTTAGGTTAGGTTAGGTTAGGTTAGGTTAGGTTAGGTTAGGTTAGGTTAGGTTAGGTTAGGTTAGGTTAGGTTAGGTTAAGTTAGGTTAGGTTAGGTTAGGTTAGGTTAGGTTAGGTTAGGTTAGGTTAGGTTAGGTTAGGTTAGGTTAGGTTAGGTTAGGTTAGGTTAGGTTAGGTTAGGTTAGGTTAGGTTAAGTTAGGTAGGTTAGGTTAATTTAAGTTAGGTAGGTTAGGTTAGGTTAAGTTAGGTTAGGTTACGTAGGTTTGGTTAGGTTAGGTAGGTTAGGTTAGGTTAGGTAGGTTAGGTAGGTTATTTTAGGTAGGTTAGGTTAGGTTAGGTTAGGTTAGGTTAAGGTTAGGTTAGGTTAGGTTAGGTTAGGTTAGGTTAGGTTAGGTTAGGTTAGGTTAAGGTTAGGTTAGGTTAGGTTAGGTTAAGTTAGGTTAGGTTAGGTAGGTTAGGTTAGGTAGGTTAGGTTAAGTTAGGTTAGGTTAAGTTAGTTAGGTTAGGTTAGGTTAGGTAGGTTAGGTTAGGTAGGTTAGGTTAGGTAGGTTAGGTATGGTTAATTTTGGTAGGTTAGTTTAGTTCAAGTTAGGTTAAGTGAGGTAGCTTAGTTTATGTTAGGTTAAGTTAGGTAGTTATGGTTTGCCAACAAAGAGCATATATATATATATATATATATATATATATATATATATATATATATATATATATATATATATATATATATATATATATATATATATATATATATATATATATATATATATATATATATAAGGCAGCGTGGGTTAGTATGTTTATATAATTTTTAATTGTTGTAGTGTTATGAATGAGATGATTGACAAGGCATCTTACAAGATCAAAGTCTCTCTCTCTCTCTCTCTCTCTCTCTCTCTCTCTCTCTCTCTCTCTCTCTCTCTCTCTCTCTCTCTCTCTCTCTCTCTCTCTCTCTCTCTCTCTCTCGCACACACACACACACACACTCATATATATATATATATATATATATATATATATATATATATATATATATATATATATATATATATATATATATATATATATATATATATATATATATATATATATATATATATATATATATATATATATATATATGGTAATGAAATCTAGGGTAAAAGGTTATAATGTTTCAATTAACTATATCCTCAATCTGATGAATATAAACGCCGTACATTAGCAACGTTTTGCCGTGAAATTAAATTAAATACTAAATAAAACATTATAATCACTGAAATTTTTTATTTTATTTTATTTTTTTTATGCTGAGCCTAGCTTTTATTCAGGAGATGTACCTTAATTAAAAACCACTCTAGATAAACTCTTAAAAATATAATATGTTATTTATATGACTAAAATCTTTAAGGTATTAAAATTTGAAGTAATTCTATCAAGTAGGACACTTTTCCTAAAACTTTGATTTTTTCAACTTTTCCGAAGAGCATCGCCTAAAATATTCTGCTTCTTTACCTCCATTTTTTCCCATTTCACTAATAATGTTTATTATACAATAAATATGAAATATGAAATTCTCAGGACGAGGAGGAGGAGGACTCTACTACGAGCTTGCTTCCCTTCAGGAGAAGATATGGTGGTACATTAAAAAAAAAAAAAAAAAAAAAAAAAAAAAAAATTGTTAAAAAAATGTAGTGGAATGGAATAAAAACTGCTTTTGGTCTTTCTTACAATTTGTAAAATACTTGAGCTGCTAGAGTAAAAATGTTTGATATGGGAATTGTAGGTGTAATTTGGAAATCGAAAGGTCTCATGTGCCGTTCGTTGCTCCATTTGTAACGGTTCAGGAGGCTAACAAAGTTTACATTTTTCCTTCTTTACTTTAGCTGACCATCTATTCACACATCAAAGTCTCTCTCTCTCTCTCTCTCTCTCTCTCTCTCTCTCTCTCTCTCTCTCTCTCTCTCTCTCTCTCTCTCTCTCTCTCTCTCTCTCTGTATATATATATATATATATATATATATATATATATATATATATATATATATATATATATATATATATATATATATATATATATATATATATATATATATATATATATATATATATATATATATATATATATATATATATATATATATATATATATATATATATATATATATACATTATTATTATTATTGATTTATTTATTTATTTATTTATTTATTTATTTATTTATTTACTTATTTATTTATTATTTATTATTTTATTTTGATTTTATTAAAGGAAAGAAAGAATAATATATTAAAAAAAGAATAATGTAAAACGTAATTTGGCAACTCCTGGCTCTCTGAGGCAAGCAAAGACGCGGGAACTTCAATTTTATTAGTACCGAGGCGGAAGCTTTAGCATTTAGACGCTGTTTGTGTTTTCTTCTTCCTTTTTTTTTTTTTTTCTTTTTTTTTTTTGTTTTGTTGTTTTTTTTTTTTGTTTTTTTTTTATTGGGGGGTAGGGGGAGAGAGAGGAAACCCATATTATATACCATTTAAACCTATCTTAAAAAAAAATTCTTACAGTGTCTCGCAACTATCCACCCTCCACCCTCCACCCTCTCTCTTTCCCTCCCTTCCAAACCCTTATTAGGTATAGTATAGGAACGAACCAATTTCAAATCGAATTTTTTTTTTTTTTTTTTTTTTTATTATTTTATTTTTATTATTTATATATATATATATATATATATATATATATATATATATATATATATATATATATATATATATATATATATATATATATATATATATATATATATATATATATATATATATATATATATATATATATATATATATATATATTTCCAAAATTTACTAAAATTAAATTAAATTTTATTGTATTGTAAGGGTATTTTATTTTATATGATTTTAATATTATTTTAAATATTATTTGGTAACTTATTTTTAACTGGCAACTATTGTTCTGAATTATTTTTCGGTGAGGTCAGTGAATTTATAAAAAGAGACAGCGGGGTAGGCACTGTTTTCTTGTACGGTATACTCATGGCTATACTATTGAAAAATTGGGCTACCAGTAATGTTTGGGCCTTATCATCTCAGTAGTTTAATAAATAACAAATCTTATGTAATATTTGTAGGATATATTACAACAAATTCTTAATTGTTGCAATGAGTTGGATTCACTTGTAATGCTTATGTATAAGGCAATCACAGTGGAAGCTGAACCTTCACCTAAGTCTCCTTAATAACAATAAAGTACAAGTCCATCATAAAAAAACACCTCTTTGTTGCTGTGTATTTAGGAGGGGTTTTTGTACTTAGTTGGCTACAGGGGTGGTTGAAGGACCAGAGGTTGTGCCAGTGTATGGAAAGAAAATTTTCATCACAGGAGTAGTTGCCTGCCTGCCCAGGGTTCTGTGCTATGATCTCTTATATTGATAATTCGGAGACAGCAAACTTTAAAGTTTGAAGAAGGCTTTCATTAATAACAAGATGAGTCATCTGTTTTAAAAGTTAAAACAACATTTTAAAAGCAGGACAATTAACAAATGAGAATATAGGGTGGCATTTATAGTGATGTTAGGAAATTCGGTAATTGTGGCGCTGACCGTAGTCAATTTGGTAATAGTAGCATTCACAGTAGTACATTTTGGGATACAACACCAGCTTGCTGAAACTAATCACATACCAAAGGGGTTGCAAGGTTGACTAAAAGTACGAGAAGGGATTTCAAATTAATATGACCTAGGAATTTCTATTACAAGGTTGCAGGGTGTTACAATTTTTTTTTAAAAAATTCAAAGTTATTTTGTGTATATATATATATATATATATATATATATATATATATATATATATATATATATATATATATATATATATATATATATATGGCTTACGTGTAGATTGTTTCTGACTTTCGATATTTTTTTATATCAATATTTTTTTGTCGATATTTTTATTCCTATAATGAATGCTCGTTTGAAATACCCTTAGGATATAAAAAACTGATTAAATAATCATTAAAATATTCATCAGTATCTTTAACCAATCCTATCTTAAATTATAATCATACATGGTTGACTTTAATTTGTATATCTACATCCAAGAAGGTGTATGCTGTGACATCATCTACTTGAGGGACATCATCTGTTGATGTCACAAATACCTTTAACAGCCGTTCATTTAAAGGCTTGATCTAATCTTTGCGTCCCACTTTATTTTTCATTTCTGAAGAAATAACCTCTCTACTCATTGGAGGTACAAATGATACAATTCCATATTATCTTTTTAGTTCTCTGATCTTTTTACCAATCTATGAGATGTATTAAACATACGAGCTCTTGCTTCTATAGAGAACGGAGACAAACTTAAAATTTGAATTCTTTTGGAGTAGTTTGCAACTTTAAATGCAGATACTAACTCAGACATCATCATGTCTTCATATCTGTAACATACATATTTGTAAAAGTTTTGAAAATACATAAATTTGCAAAGCTAACAAAGTATTCACATTCATAAGAGGTTTAATGCATCTAGTTAATAACACAAAACTACAATTTATAAAATTGTATAATTTAAACTATCATTTTGATTTTTTTTAATGGGAAACAAGAAGATAAAAACCTTTTTTAATTTGTTGTTGATCCAATGGTAAATCCTCTTCTTGAATTGACAATGTTACATCATAAGAATCTTCAAATTGCGTCTTAACAACAGTTGTCAAGACAGTTTGTAGTTTCTCTTCTCACTTTTTTTTTCTTTGTTTTATTCCAAAATGTGCTAGAAATATGGCCAAACATTAACAAAGTGTTGTTGACCTTATTAAGAGAATTGTAATTGTTTGTAAGCAGATAAATCGTGGTAGAAAAAAAATATATTAAAAAAAAAAATTATGTGATAAATTACAATTTGACTCATGCAGGGAGGATATATGGTAAAATTGATATATACTTGGGAAAGGTTTTAACCTCCCTGCCATATGTGGGTGGAGGTTCGTTAGCAAGCATGGAAATTAAACATTACTCTTATTCCACATGTTCTGGGGGTTCCAACCACAGACCTCTACAATGTTGAAATGACCCCAGCCAGAATATATTGGGCAATTTGCAACTTACCACAAACTTTTTTAAATTAATACATTTTCTAGTACTCATGATGATTTGCATGTTTATAGACAATTCTCGTAACAAGCTTCAGTTATTGTATGATATTCACTGTTGTAAACAAATGTTACAAAATTAGTTTTCTAATGTAAGAAGAAATATGTTTACTTGTTGTTATTAGGTAAAGGCTCATTTGGTGTAGTCAGCCTGGTTGTATAACAGGATTTTTCATACTTTATTTTGAAATTATTTAATTTCGTTTTACGACCCATTTTTATTGTTTTTCTTCAATATACATTACATTTTCGGTTTATATTTTGAATAGCATGTAAATACCAGGTATGAGATGAACCATGCATAATAACCACCTAATATACTTTAAATAATTCAACTAAGCTAAACATGCAATATTCAAAAGGATCAGTCAGTCAAATATACCAATCAGAAAATGTAAGAGATTTAAAATGACCAACCAACCAACCAACCAACCCAGGTTCTAAGTCAAATTGATTGTCATAAAGTATTAAATATGGCCTTAGAAAGTTGTCAATCATACTATACTGTGCTATGAATATAGTAAATATTATTTCTTTACATAAATACACTGTTCGGTGCTTTCCCTAAAGTGAGTTTTTAACTTAAAACCTTTTCAAGCAAGGTAATTTTCTTATTTAAACCTAAACCTTGCTAGTTTAAAGTTATTTTTAAAATATTTCTTGATAAGGCCTACTATGATCATCATTGTGGAAATAATATTCAGGACTTACTGGTAAAGGTTAACAAGTTATTTGACCTTTCATATATTGAAACATATATCAATGCAAATATTTTAACATTAGTATTATTATTATTTACCTTTCATTTCATTTATGCCTATTATTATTATTATTATTTAGTTTTCTAGCGGACTTAGTTCGACTTATTATAACCTGAATGACCAAAGTTTGCCATGTGATATAGTCCTTACTGATAGATGGAACATTTCCATAGAATACAGGTTTACTGCTTTATTACACCATATATATATATATATATATATATATATATATATATATATATATATATATATATATATATATATATATATATATATATATATATATATATACGGTAGGGATGGAGTGAAGTATTGGTATCGGTATCGGCAAAAAATTTTGGATAAGAGTAAAGTATCGGTATCAGTATGGTAGTAGTAGTATCGGCAAGTATCGGCATATTTTTAGGTATTGGTATCGATAAAAATTTTGGTATCGCTCCATCCCTAATATACGGTATATATATATATATATATATATATATATATATATATATATATATATATATATATATATATATATATATATATATATATATATATATATATATATATATATATATACAATCTGTAGAACAAATTACTTATATCTTTAACATTCATCTTAAAATGAAAAAGTACAACCTATTACTATACAAGGGAATTTATTAATAAAATTATTGAAATTTTAAAATATTGATATATAAGGTCAGACAACTTCTTAATGTAAACCGGACTTAGTTTAGTATTGTTAAACATGGTTATTTTATAATGGTTAATAATAGCAGAAAAATAAAAATGTCAGGAATAAGTCAAAAACATGCAAAGTTTTAAGAAAATTATCACGATATTTAGCCATTAGCAAATCAGTGGATAAGGTGCCCCATGTAAGGTTGATGTGAAAGTTTTTAATGTGGTATATAATGGAGTAATGCAAGGTTGGATTAAAGAGTGGTTGAAGAAGATATGCCACTGAGTACTATTGAATGGCAATAAATCTTCACAGGAAATGATGAAGAGTGGTGTCCAACAGGGTTTCATGTTGGAGCAACTACTTTTCCTCATATGTTTAAATGATTTGAGCTAGGGATTTTTTTTTCTTCTTCTTCTTCCCATTATTAAAAGTTTCTAATCTCAAGGGCATTGCTCTATTTGAGGATTTAATGAAATGAAATGTAAGGTTTCCAAGTTTGCAGATAATACCAAAGGGCTTGTTTGTAAGAAGTAATGTAGACAGACTTCTTTGATGGGTAGATAAGTGACAAATGAATTTTATAAGTAATAGTGAAAAGTGTAATTCTATTCATGTATTTTACTTGAATGAAGATTATTACATTATAAATGGAGATTGACTCTAGTATATAAAACGAGAACAATATTTGGATATGATTATTAGATGTATCTGAAAGTGGCTAATCATCATTTAAAATCAAGGATTTTTTATTTTTTTTAGTTATAATAAATCACCATGTTGATTACAAAACCCAGAAAATTATAAGTAAACTGTGTAATAGGTATTCAACACAAGTTTTGACCTCATTTAAGAAAATATATATTTATGATGGAAAGAGTACAAAATAGTTCCACAAGAATGAATTCTGGCCTTGAGAGTAAGAGTTATGAGGAGAGGCTGAAGGAGTTAGGAATGTATTCTGTAGAAAGGTCATTTCTTGCAGGGGATATGATACAAGTTTACAAAATATTTGTATTTTTCAATAATACTGAAATCAATAAATTTTTTATAGTAGAACATAGTTCCAAGGGAAACCAGAGACCATGATAAGAAGATTTGAAAGAAACCATATAATCTTAATATATAAAACTACCCATTGAACATAGTTAATTTTGTAATGGTTTGCCACAGAAAATTGTTGAAATCACTTCCAACATTTAAGAGAAGATTGGATAGGTATATGGGTGATCTTGGCATCATATATCATTACTAAGCCAATTTGTTGGGATAGTAGTATATATATATATATATATATATATATATATATATATATATATATATATATATATATATATATATATATATATATATATATATATATATATATATATATATATATATATATAATAAAGTTCACATCTCACAGGCATTGCCCTATTCTAGGAGCAGAACTTTTCTAGGTAGTATATATCTAGGATCCCCATGTGGGATCAACCTGGCACCCTCAAGCATGTGAGTTAATTTATGACCATATGTTATTTTTTATGACCATAATCAAATGAAGAGCAGCATGTAGTTTTCATGTGTCGTAGCTTTAGTTTTGGCATTTGTTGTTGGAGTGTGTGTGTGTTGTCTTTCACTTTGAGAATCGTAATGTTGAATAACCTTTGGTTTGACTTTGCATATTTAATCCATATATTGTGTATTGTGGGATATATATTTTGCATGTGTTTAGGTAAGCAAATTGTCTACTTTCGTTTGACTGGAACAGTCTTGATAGGCTCTTGTGGCTTTTTGTTGTTATTTTTCTTATGTTCTTACATAGTCTGATCATTCATTTGCAATGAATTAATTTTAAGAAATAATTTAATTCTAATACAAAAGGCAAAATATTTTTAAAAAAATATTTCTGACTTTGGTTTTAATTTTAAATCTGAATTAGTATGAAAATTTTGAGAGGTGTTCTTAATTTTTTCCTCTTTCTGTTCTCAGGTTTTTAATCATTTGGAAAATGTTTCCATTAATATAAATATTAATATGGATTTAAAATGTAAAAGTGAAATAAAAGTAGAAGAGTTGGACTTGGATTATGACTCTTATCAACAAGATTCTCAGGTGATATATATATATATATATATATATATATATATATATATATATATATATATATATATATATATATATATATATATATATATATATATATATATATATATATATATATATATATATATATATATATATATATATATATATTTTTGTTAGGTTAAAATATTCTTTATTAAATTATATAATAATAATAATAATATATAATATTTATTATTATTATTATTATTATTATTATTATTATTATTATTATTATTGATACATTCTTTTATTTACTACACATATACTTTAAAACACCATATAAAGTATATTTTCACTGGCTGTTGTACCATATTATATGTTCACTGGCTGTTGTACCATATAAAGTATATTTTCACTGGCTGTTGTACCATATAAAGTATATTTTCACTAGCTGTTGTTATTTTTTATTTATTTATTTATTTTTTTTTTTTTTCATGTACGAATATAATGTATCTTAAATTTTCTTTTGTATATGAAGCCTTTCTGAAAGCAAGGAGTAGATTTTCAACATAATTTTGATGTTCTTAGTTAAGTAAAATAAAGAATAACATTCTTTATTGTGAGCATAGTGGGTAGGTCTCGAGTCAGAGAGTTGGATAAAGGGAGAATGAGATTGTATTTTTGTGCTGAGAATACAGTAGTGATGAAAAATTAAGATTTTTTTTTATGATGAAGATGAAATTGAAATGTATGTTTTAAAAATTTTAATTATTTTAATTTAACAATTTGATAATATGGAAGTATTAAATTGTCTTTTCTTTATTTTAAGTGTAATTACATGTAATTTTAATCTTTAGTATGTCCCATTCTTATAGCCCTGGATATGCTCTTATAGATATAAGATTAGTAGTCATAAGTTAATAAAATTTGCCCCAAACATTTGTTGGTGTGTGAGAATCATGCTAACCTCATAAGGAATGTTGAAAGTGATTCCCATTATCATCAAGGCATGCCTGCACGCACTTTTCTTTGTTGCAGAATGTTGCAGCCAACATATTGGGAGTAGCAGTGTGAATGTTGCCTTTCAGTTGCACAAGTGTACATAGCTTGTTGCAATATACATTTCCTTTCAGCAAGCCCCATAGGAAGAAATCTGCCGGATTTAAGATCAGGTGACCTTGTTTGCCAAAGTCCCTTGCAAATGACCCAATCTTCTAGAAAGGACACAATTTCGTACATTCTAATGTTGAATGTGTGGCAGTTGACACCATTCTGCTGAAAATAGCCAGTACAGAGTTCCTTGTCATCCAGATGATTTATGAACTCATTGAAAATGTTCATATGCAAATTTTATTAACGTATTACCTGTACCTTTATTAGTCATTATAAAATAATAATAAATAATTATAAAAAAAAAAATTTAAAGAAGTAATTTTTTTTATTATTTTTAATTTCATTTGCTTGATATAAAGTTTCATTTGATTTAATTATGTTTTAGTACATTTAAGATCAGATCTTATTTTGACAAGCCCAAGTGTAAAATCATTATAGCAGTTGTAAATATTGATGTATACATTGTATAATAAAGTTTTTATTTATTTAATTCTGTAGTTAATCTGATTTGTTTTTTCTCAAAACTACAAAAATATAGTGAAATATAATTATTGTCTTTTTATTTTTATTTAATTTTTTTTTTCCTTCTTTCTTTCTTTCTTTCTTTCTTCACCCTCCTAACCCTGAATTCAAATAATGAATAATGTTTTGTAGTTTGAAATTTCTTACATCTGAAAACATATCATCCTGTGCTATGATTTATTTTGCTTCGTTAACTTATGTTTATCAATTTTTTATTTTTAATAATAATGTAATTGATTGTTCATGAAAGTGACATTAATGAAAAGTTGATAAGTGGTTAAAAATATTTACACAAACAGGTTTTGTCTTGAAATATGATCATTATTTGTGATTTTGCAACAGTTCTTTTTAATTATCCATCCCGAAAGACCTGTTATAAATTCTCTTGTAAAACTTCTAAATTTCTTAAGACTTCTTTCTCCCACTATGTATTTCCTTTCTAATTTTGACTAATTTTTTTTTATAACACTGGATGATGTCATAATTTTTTTTTAGTATTTGGATTTCTCTTTAACCCCAACAGAGTTAACATCTTTTGATGGTCTGATTGTCTTCAATTTGATTGCCTCCCTTCATGGATCTTTATCATACTTAGGTTTGATTTTGATTGTATTGTATTATTCATATCCTTTGTTTCATATTTTAGATCTTTCCCAGCAATGAAGAGAGCCTCACTTTAGCAGAGGGCATTAAAAATGAAGAATTAGATGAAAAGACATTAATAGGATCAGAATTGGGAGAATCAGAGAAGGAATCCATATTTGATGAAGAATTGTTTAACAATGATGTCATAAAATCAGAAAATCAGATGATGGTTGAGAAGAAATTTTGTTCTCAGAACTTAAAGGTTTGCCAATTCAAATTTTTGGTTACTTTTCACTTAAATTACAAACAAGTTATTAATTCAATGGAAAACTTTTCTTTATTATTATTATTATTGAGTTAATTTAATTTATAGAAATTTATGTTGAATAAAGTAAATGATGGAGGTTCAGAGGCACAAATTGAATCAGATGAACAAAAATTCTTTGCATAATTGTTAATATTATTGTTAACAGTTTTGATTTATTTTTTAATGTAACTGTAGTTCTTACAAATTAATAAGTCAATTCCTGATTGCCAGTACCTCCGATTGTTCTTACTCTATTCCTCACAAAGATGTCATCTTTATAAAATTTCCTTAGTCTCATGCTACTAATATTTTATGATAGAATTTTGCTAAATCTATCAACAGTTCTCTCTATATATATTTATTATATTTCTACTTCCTCCTCTTCCTATTTAGATCCTTTTGACCTTAATCGAAGAGGAACACAGTATAGAGTTATTCCGTAGGAATTGAACCATGACACATCTGCCATGAGTCTGATTTATTAACCCATACGCTATGCAAAGAATTTCTTCTCTCTCTCTAACCTTTGAGAGACCATAGGTTTTTATGAAGGTTCGATTGTATCCCTTATCCCTTTTGTATTTCTCATTAAGGATCTTTTCTCAGTCGCTTCTTCTACTATTCACTCATGTTGATTACGAGCATGAGTGGCCGCCAACTCCCAAGTAGTGATGGGGGTGGATGAGGGGCTATATATGGAAGCTACCCATCTAAGCATCTCCGAGGCAGCTTTAAATTTCACAATTATTATTGTTTTAAAAAGTTAATGTACGAGTAAGAGCTTGTAAATTTGTACAGTATACGTGAAGAATGGTGAAGGATGTAGGAACATAGGCACTTTAATATGACTGAAGGGTACGCTAGAGACCCCCCCCCACCCGATAAAGTGAAACGTAGAAAGGAACGAACCAAAGGGAAACGGAATGGTCTATGAATCTCTGAAGAAATATAATTCGAATGCAAATTAAATGAGTAAAAAATTTAAGGTCGTACTTGAAAATAATAATAACTGTCCGGGTTACATTCGTAAATTTGGTTTTGATTATAGTGAAATGTTAAAACTTTTTTTTCGACATTAAAAGAAATTGTAAAAGATAAAAATTTTATATTTAATACGATTGTTATAAAGTATATAAAATTTACATTGCAAAAATATGATTTTTTATTATTATTTTGTACAGACACTCCTTGGCGATGTTGAAGTAGAGAAAGGTTCCAAAATGAAAAGAACTTCAAGAAGGAGACATCAAACTTCGGTAACACGTGATCTAAGTATTAAAAAAAGTCCTCTGAAAAACCTTCAGTTGCAAATTTTGTAATTTTAGTTTTAAAAGCAAAGATGAGTTAAAAATTCATTTAAAAACACATGAAAAAAGGAAGTTAAAATATGCCCATTGCAGTTATGAATGTAATTCTAAAGATTTGTTGAAACAGCATTTGTTAATTCACAGCATCATCAAATTATTTAAATGTTTTCACTGTTCCTATGAATGCAATCTTAAAGGAAACTTAAAAAATCACATACTTACACATTCAAATGTAAAATTATTTAAATGTTCTGACTGTTCCTACGCATGTAAATGGAAAGGGGTCTTACAACAACACATGCTTACACATTCAAATATAAATTTATTTAAATGTTGTGACTGCTCCTACGCATGTAAACGGAAAGGGATCTTACAAAAACACATGCTTTCACACGGAAATGTAAAGTTATTTAAATGTTCTCACTGTTCCTATGAATGTAATCAGAAAGGAAGCTTAAAAATACACATGTTAAATCATGAAAATATAAAGCTATTTAAATGTTCTGATTGCTCCTATGAATGTAATCAGAAAGGAGACTTGAAAAGACACATGCTTATACATGCAAAGTTTAAATGTTCTCACTGCTCCTATGAATGTAATCAGAATAAACACTTAAAAATTCATATGTTAGATCATGAAAATACAAAGTTATTTAAATGTGCTCACTGTAGCTATGAATGCAATCAAAAAGGAAGCTTAAAAAGACACATTCTTACGCATGGAAATGCAAAGCTATTTAAATGTTGTGACTGCTTTTATGCAAGTAAACGGAAAGGAGATTTAAAAAGACACATTCTTATACATGGAGATGTAAAGTTATTTAAATGTTCTCACTGCAGCTATGAATGCAATCATAAAGGAAGCTTAAAAAGACACATGCTTATTCATGGAAAAGTAAAAGAGCGAAACAGAATATTGAATAGAAAAAAAAGATCTAAAATACAGCAGATAATGAGATATATCAGTATTGCTACAAAATCAGAGTTTCAAAAATTATGATAACTAAAGAAATAAAAGAGGTTGAAGAGTGAGAAGAAAAAATAATGAAATCTCTCTCTAAATTTATACCTAAGGGAAAGCTATTGGTGAATCATGCTTGGGTTTAAGTACAGGGCACTCCTGCACCATTTTTATTTTGGTATTCTGTTTTTAAGAATAGAAAATTCTTGTTCACAAAGATAGGTTTTGCAAATGGTAGCAGCATTTTTTCACTTTGAAGCTTTTGGTTTCACAAAAATTGATAGATCCGACTTGCTCGGAAATTTTGTGTGTTTTAAAGATAAGTTCAAGAAATGTCTCTGCCATTGCTCTGGGCTCTTCTGGTCCATCAACAACCTCATGATCAATGAGATTTACACTTCCCCACAGACAAGGAGTAATTTTTTTCTTATTTTTAATTTCATTTGCTTGATATTAAGTTTCATATTTGATTGTTTTTATACATTCAAGATCAGATATTCTTTTCTCGGGAACCACGATGCAAAATCATTGCAGTAGTTATAAATGGTGATGCATACCTAGTATAATAAAGTTTTTATATATTTAATTTTGTTGTTAATCTGATTTGTTTTTTCTCAGTTACAAAAATATAGTGAAATATAATTTTTTTTTCTTCAACCCTGAATTCAAATAATGTTTTGTAATTTAAAATTTCTTACATCTGAAAACAATATCCTGTGCTATGGTTTATTCTGCTTCGTTAACTTATGTTTATCAATTTTTTATTTTTAATAATAATAATAATGTAATTGATTGTTCATGAAAGTGACCGTAATGAAAAGTTCATAAGTGGTTAAAAATATTTACTTAAACAGGTTTTGTCTTGAAATATGATCATTATTTATGATCATGTAACAGTTCTTTTTAATTATCCATCCCGGAAGACCTGTCCTAAATTCTCTTTTAAAACTTTTAAATTTCTTAAGACTTCTTTCTCCCACTTTGTATTTCCTTTCTAATTTTGACTAATTTTTTTTTATAACACTGGATGATGTCATAATATTTTTGTAGTATTTGTACTTCCCTTTAACCCCAACAGAGTTAACATCTTTTTGATGGTCTGATTGGTCTTCAATTTGATTGCCTCCCTTCATGGATCTTTATCATACTTAGGTTTGATTTTGATTGTATTACATTCCATTAAGCTTATTTATATTCTTTGCTTTTATTTTAGATCTTTCCCAGCAATGAAGCGAGTTTCGCTTTAGCTGAAGGTATTAAAAATGAAGAATTAGATGAAAAGCCATTAATAAGATCAGAATTGGGAGAATCAGAGAAGGAATCCATATTTGATGAAGAATTGGTTAACAATGATGTCATAAAATCCGAAAATCAGACGATGGTTGAGAAGCAATTTTGTTCTCAGAACTTGAAGGTTTGCCAATTCAAATTTGATTTTTACTTAAATTACAAACAGGGTATTAATTGAATGGAAAACTTTTTTTATTATTATTATTATTGAGTTAATTTAATTTATAGAAATTTATGACCCTAAAAATGTTGAATAAAGTAAATGACGGAGGTTCAGAGGCACAATTTGAATCAGATGAAGAAAAATTCTTTGCATAATTATTGTTATTATTATACAGTTTTGATATATTTTTTAATATAACTGTAGCTCATACAAATTAATAAGTCAATTCCTGATTGCCAGTACCTCCGATTGTTCTTACTCTATTCCTCACAATGATGTCATCTTCATCAAATTTCCTTAGTCTCATGCTACTAATATTTTAGGATAGAATTTTGCTAAATCTATCCTATCAACAGTTCTCTCTATATATATTTATTATTATTATATTTCTACTTCCTCCTCTTCCTATTCTATTCTATTCCTATTTAGATCCTTTTGCCCTTAATCGAAGAGGAACATAGTATAGATTTTTTCTGTATGAATTGAACCATGACACGTCTGCCATGAGTCTGATTCATTACCTTCATACGCTATGCAAGGAATTTCTTCTCTCTCTAACCTTTGAGAAAGAGAGAGACCATCCCTTATTCTTTTTGTACTTCTCATTAAAGATCTTTTCTTACTTACTTCTACTATCCACTCATGTTGATTCCGAGCATGAGTGGCCACCAGCCCCCAAGTAGTGATGGGGGAAGGGGTGGATGAGGGGTTATATATGGAAGCTGCCCCTCTAAGCATCTCCGAGGCAGCTTTATATTTCACCATTTTTATTGTTTTAAAAAGGTAATGTACGAGTAAGCGCTTGTAAATTTGTACAGTATACGCGAAGAATGGTGAAGGATGTAAGAACATAGGCACTTCAATATGACTGGAGGGTACGCTAGAGACCCCCCCCCCCCGAGAAAGTGAAACGTAGAAAGGGACAAACCAAAGGGCAACGATGGGAAACGGAATGGTCTATGAATCTTTGAAGAAATATAATTTGAATGCAAATTAAATGAGTAAAAAATTTAAGGTCGAACTTGAAAATAATAATAAGAATTGTCCGAGTTAACATTCGTAAATTTGGTTTTGATTATAAGTGAAATGTTAAAACTTTTTTTTCGACATTAAAAGAAATTGTAAAAGATAAGAATTTTATATTTAATATTATTGTTATAAAATATATAAAATTTACTTTGCAAAAATATGATTTTTTTTTTATTATTATTTTATACAGACACTCCTTGGCAATGTTGAAGTAGAGAAAAGTTCCAAAATGAAAAGGACTTCAAGAAAGAGACATCCAACTTCGGTAACACGTGATCAAAACCTTAAAAAAAGTCCTCTGGAAAACCTCAGTTGCAGATTTTGTAATTTTAGTTTTAAAAGCAAAGATGAGTTAAAAATTCATTTAAAAACACATGAAAAAAGGAAGTTAAAATGTGCCCATTGCAGTTATGAATGTAATTCTAAAATTTTGTTGAAACAGCATTTGTTAATTCACAGCAATGTCAAATTGTTTAAATGTTCTCACTGTTCCTATGAATGCAATTTTAAAGGAAACTTAAAAAACACATGCTTACACATGGAAATGTAAAATTATTTAAATGTTCACACTGTTCCTATGAATGTAATGAGAAAGGAAGTTTAAAACTCCATTTGTTAAATCATGAAAATATAAAGTTATTTAAATGTTCTAATTGTAGCTTCGGGAGTAATCATAAAGGATATTTAAAAAGACACATGCTTATACATGCAAATGTTAAGTTATTTAAATGCTCTCACTGCTCCTATGAATGTAATCAGAAGGAACACTTAAAAATACACATGCTTACACATGGTGATGTAAAGTTATTTAAATGTTCTCACTGCAGCTATGAATGTAATAAAAAAGGAAGCTTAAAAATACACATGCTTATACATGGAAAAGTCTCTCAAGAAAAGTAACTAGTAAAAGAGCGAAACAGGATGTTGAATAGGAAAAAAAGATATAAAATACAGCAGGTATGAGATTTATCAGCATTGCTACAAATATCATGTTAGGAAAATTTAAGATAACTAAAGAACAAATAAAAGAGGAAGTTGAAGAGTAAAAACGGTGAGAAGAAAGAAGAATGGACTCTCTCTCTAAATTTATACGTAATGGAAAGGTATTATATCTGCGAATCAAGCTTGGGTTGAAGTACAGGCCACTTCTTATGTAAAAGTACATATTAATCTCATATATATGTCTTGTGGAGATGCTGTAGATATGGCTCTAGTTCGTAGTCCCCATTAGACTGTTTCTGGTAATGTTGTTGATAGGATTCTGACTCTATGTCTGGCTTCATTGACGACAGGAATCCCAAATCACTTTTACTTCAGCTCGAAGCCTTTTTGTTGTTTGAAGCTCGCCTATTTACGGTTTTTCTCCCACGTTATAGGGCAGCTGTGTGATCGCTACCAACATTTTTAATTAAATATTAAAAATATAATTTTGTTCTACCAATTTATTTTTCTTATTACCTTTATATGATGGATATCTCTCTCTCTCTCTCTCTCTCTCTCTATCTATATATATATATATATATATATATATATATATATATATATATATATATATATATATATATATATATATATATATATATATATATATATATATATATATATATATATATATATATATATATATTTATTTTTTTTTTTCAGAACGAGTAAGTAAATAGTTTTAAATCTCATGTTGAACTTTGTCATGTCGGCAATTTATTTGATCTTATTGGTTTTGTTGCATGTACCCTCTTAACATTTGTCGATGTTAAATGTTTTAAAAAATAAATGTGTGTGTGTCTCTCTTTCTCTACTTGTACTGCAGTTGAAGAGAAGGTAATGTTAAACTTTACAATTAATTTTTAACTTTTTTTATTTTAACTGTTCTAAAGAATGTTCTTCTGCTGCAGACAATTTCGGTCAAAATTAAAACTTCTGAATTTGATAAAGGAAACATTTTTAAAACCACAATTATAACTTTTTATCAGAACTGTTAACAATTGACGCTCCATAAACAGAACCTCTTGGAAACTATCCTTCAATGAGAATATTGTTCATGGAAATAACTTACTCTCGCATTTACTACTAAAATTTCCTATGAACAGAACAGTCAGTGACAGATTTTCATATATGGTTCAATTATGGTAGAAATGTTTGCTGCATCAACATAAAATGAACATATTTTAAGTTACATCTCTATCCACTTTCATTTAAAATTGATGGTCAAATCTGACATAGGATATTTTTTTTCTAGTCTAGTATGCACAAAATCTTTAACATCCGAACTTAATTTACCACATTTTTTAACCAAGTATAATCAGGATGTAACAAAAAATTTCGACATAGCACTTTCGGTACTTAATCTACGAATGTATAGTGTTATATTTTTGCAACCATTTCATCTCAATATTGTTACAAATCACAAGACCGAGAATTGGTAAGGATGACCCATCAAGTATTTCTCGTTCTAAATCAAAGGACAAAGCTCGTCTCTCATTGGTATACAATCACGGTTTTTGTTTCAAACTGTGGGAGTTGAGGCAAAATGGCTTTGAAAACCAATCCATCAGTGGAATTTCCATCCCGATTACCAAGAAACAGAAACGTTTGTGATCAATACGAAAATGGTGAATGATTTGCCCAAAGGGTCTATTAAACTGATAAAAGATTTCTCGAGTATTAGCACCAATGAATGGGATAGGAACCCCTCATTACAAATCACTGAACGTGAATTTTTGTTCCAAACTTTAAGAATGTCTGCAATGAAATGTTAATTAAAGCACTCTCTCTCTCTTTCATCTCGGCATCATAACTACAAAATTGAAATACACAACGTATTTTGAAGTATTTATTACTCATTTGAAAGTATTAGTTATGAATTTTGACTCTTTTTAAAGTACTTTTTACTACTGAATTGGTTACAAGTCAAATTTGGCAAAGACTTTTATTGAGTACAGATAAAGGGCTTTAAATACTCAAAATCTAGGACAAAGATACGCAATACTATCGAAATACAAAATTTATTACAAAATAATATTTAAACACATTCCTTATAATATAAATTCCAATTCGGCCTAGAAAAAATAAAAGAAAAAAAGATTCCTCTCTTAGATGGTGCTCTTACTAAAACTAATTTGGGAGATGTGACGCGTCAGCCAATTGATAGTTGTGCATTTTCTGTAAAATAAAAAAAATAAAAAATAAAAACTTTGAAACTGACAGATTTTAAGGATATTAACTAAAGGTTTTAAAAAATCTCCTTAATTAAACAAGCAAAATATGAACTATATTTGGAGAAGGAAAAATTCTAGAATATGAATCGAAAACACATTCATAGCAAAAGAAATTTAAATTCAAAACTATATATATATATATATATATATATATATATATATATATATATATATATATATATATATATAATAT
>SEYY01014324.1:0-10534 GCA_009176605.1 Armadillidium nasatum | reverse complement strand
AATGGCATATGAAATCTTCATCATCTGTTTCTTTATCCGATTCTTTACATTCGACTACACCATCATCTGAAAACTTATCTTCTTGGTCATCGTCATCCGGTTCGAAGGACAAAAAAAAAAAAAAAAAGATGTTTTTCCCAATTCTGATTACAAGCTTCAATTTGTCAATCAAGAATCAGTAGAATCACTCCTTTTCCAAACTACTGTTTTTTAACGTAATAAACTGCAAATATTACTCAACAGTTAATTTAGAAAACCAAATAAAAATGCAGTTGTATAAGGAGGGGGTTGCTCCGGGTTGTTTCCCAGATTATTATGGTTGTGTAATATAAAGTTTATTTACCTTTGTGTAAAGGATTGTGACCTCCTTGCCTACCCTCCTTCAAGCTGGGGTTGTTGCCTAAATTTTCATTCAAACTCAATGAGTAATCAATTGCAGTATTTTGCAATATCACAACTGGTTATTCACCAAATCTTAAACTCTTAAGATAGACACCGAGCTTGATTGAAAGCAACACCTAAAGTCAGAAAAATAATTGGAGAAGGACTAGGCGGAAGTTAAAGAAAAAGGTAAAGGTGTAATTGTTCTTCAAAAAATTCACGTGAGTTTAGAATAAACTCAAGCGAACTGCAAATTGTGTTATACAGGAGAAGCGTGTTGTATTAATTTAACAGTACTGTATGTAATTTAACACATTTATAATAGTGATGCTATGATTTCAAATAAACTTTGTCGATATTAACAATAATAATTATTATTCTTAATATCAAGTGATGGGAGTATACTTACGTACGACGACCCAAATTACAATTAAAGACGGAGTGTACAACCAACTATACTTACAACTCTATATGGTGGACTACTTACAAGTTGTACCGAAACCAAGTTCACAAATAATATTCTTGACGAAAATCATGCAATAATGATTTACTTTAAAATGAAGGAAATATTAACTCTGAGAATATTTAAGTTGACACAACGATCTCTACATTAATATTCACAACTTTAGTTAAATCAATATTTCGATTATTATTACATCTAACATCAAATGCGAAAATGTTTTAGCTCTACACAAACACAATCTGCGCTCACAGGTTTCACTTCTAGACTGCCGCCTTAAGCAAAGCGCTCTAGGGCTTCGAATTAAAGTTAAAGTAGTTCGATATAAGTTAATTAACTCGATTTTTTATTAATCTATATTTACAACAGAGACATTGTAAAAATTTAAATGAATTTAAATATATAAAATGTAATTAGTAAACCGTTACCAGAAGTTCTATTTTAATTGTTTGGCTTGTTAACAAACGGAGATGCCGACGCAAGTTCCAGAAAATTCTCGAACGTTCTCAATTTTTGTATGATGAAATTTTAAACGTAGGTTATTTCTAGTTTTCCCTATCAATTAATTACTTGATATATAATATGTGTATTTAATGATTGAGGAATCTAATAAACTTGATAAGAAAGTGGTAATTACATTTAAACTCAAGAAAATTGACTTTATATGAGTATTTATTGACTTGTAACAGATGCCACGTGCTTATATATATATATATATATATATATATATATATATATATATATATATATATATATATATATATATATATATATATATATATATATATATATATATATATATATATAGAATGGGTTTTATCTCCTGATTATGAAAATGATTATAAAAATGAACCAAATGCATTTTATAAAAAGTTACAAGCGTTGGAAGATGGTTGTTTTTCCCGCAAAGAAACAAATTTCGGATTAAACATGGCGGGCGGCAAAAGTGCCCGCGGAGGAATTCTTTTACAGAAATATGAGTTGTAAGAAGAAATGAATTTTAATAAATATAAAGATATAATGAATCATAAAATAATATAGAAAATAAAATAACTGGAGGAAATATGAAGTAAATAAATATTATCTTATAATAATATAAACGATAAATTTAAAGGCATTCCTACTTCAAGAACACAAAAAAAGGGAGCTCGCTGAGTCATTCACTTATTAAAATTTTACAGCTGGTTAGATTTAATTATAAATCGCAACATTAATTTTTTTTCAATTCATCATGGAGTGTTTGGAAATTTTCCTGAGACTCTTGGGTTTTGAAACGATCGCGTTAAAATTTGGAAGCCGTTTTCGAAGTGTGGTACATCTGCTGTGCAAGATGTTCCTTAAACTCAGGTATATTACAATGCACATAAGTTACGACAGTATGTCGTATTTTCGCAAAACAAAATTCATTTTCAGATACCTTTGTTTGGTTCCACAACGCTTTCGTTATAACTAATAACGAAGGAGTTGTGTATTTGGAACCTCTTGTATTAACAAAAAAATTTGTTAACTCTCCATGTCTATAATGTTTTTGATATAGTTTCATCAAAGTGAAGGTATCTGGTTTGAGATGTATTAAGGCTCGCCCAAATTTTTTAGTGGTTTTGTGTTGTTTCACTGGAATACTCCAAATACACGCGTCGTCATTAAATTCTGCTTTTTGAAATTCATGCAATTGCATGTTTATAATTTGCCCAGGACGAAGAAAATTCTTTAATGATAAAATCAAAACAATTAATGCCGTCAGCTTTGATTGTAATTTCCTTTCAGCTTGGGTGATTTCTTCTTTTACAGACATATCCATGAACATAGTTTGTAAATTTTTTTATGTACTCAGAGTTGAAAAAGGCTTTTATTTCTTCGACACTAATTTTAACTTCTTTTTGTTGTTCATGACTCTCATCCTGTTCCACTAAACATTCTTTGTTTATTCTGTTAGAAATATCCTTCAATTTTGAATTCATGTAACCCACAATGTTTGAGTTCTCTTCCATGAAATAACTAATGAGGAAATTTTTAATAAACCCAAAGTAATGTTTTCTAGTACTTGCCTTCAATTTTTGACAGTTTTCTTGGAATATGAATTTATTTAAATCTAGTACTAATTGACGTACATTTGACTTATCTTTTATGTCTTTAACCGTCATACCATTACTTCTTAGAAATTTCAAGAACTTAGAAATTTCTTTTTCAGCTTGTTTAATGTTCTTTTCATTGTATCCCTTGCTAGCTAATTCTTCAAGGAATGTTGGCAAAGCAGTATTTTCCTCATTGTCATCTGTAGCATTATTACTTACATACTCATTAACATTGATAATTTTTTTCAAAAGAAGTACTTCAGATTTTTCTACCTTAAAATCGTGCGATTTATGTTTGCAAGTAAAATGCAATTTCAGTAGACTTCTCCTGACCAGTGTTCCACATATGTGGCATATTACGTATTTTGTTTCCAATGAAATTGGCGATTGAAACTGTAAAAATAGGTACCTCGCAAACGCTATCAAGATGTTGACATAACCTTCATGGCATACCTTATGCCTCTGTTTTAAATGCTGTCTCCATCTACAAACATTATAGCATAGGGGACAAGGTCCAGTCCCAGGTTTTGATTTTGTAATATGACCAAATTGGAAATTACTGTCACAGTTGTGGAATATATCTGAAACACAAACTAAATTCCCATAGAAGTCCAACCAAATGCCAACACTTGTGAATCTTGAATTTAAAATTAAAGTTCCTTCCGTCAGGTATTTCTTCTTCTACATTATTCTCCCTTTCGTCACCATCAACCTCACAATTAATTGGTTCTTCATTTTGGCTAGCGAAGGATTCATCGTTAGTATCTGAAAGATCATTAAAAGATGAACTTTTACTATCAAGGGTTGGTTTTTGGGACTGGCCTTTTAGATTGTAATTCTGTTGGAATAAACTTTTCTTCATCTGCATCAGTTTCTGAAAGATGATTTGAAGACAAACTTCTATCAGGGGATGAATTTAGTGACTCGTTTGAATAATATCCCTCACTTGGAATATACTCTTCATCATCATCTTCTGAAATGTTGGAAAACGATTCTTCATGATTGGAAGTTGAATCAACGTTAACATCTGGAAGATCATCATCAGAAGAAGAATCAATTCTGGCACGCTTCAGTTTCTGAGAATGGCATATGAAATCTTCATCATCTGTTTCTTTATCCGATTCTTTACATTCGACTACACCATCATCTGAAAACTTATCTTCTTGGTCATCGTCATCCGGTTCGAAGGACCCCCCCAAAAAAAAGATGTTTTTCCCAATTCTGATTACAAGCTTCAATTTGTCAATCAAGAACCAGTAGAATCACTCCTTTTCCAAACTACTGTTTTTTAACGTAATAAACTGCAAATATTACTCAACAGTTAATTTAGAAAACCAAATAAAAATGCAGTTGTATAAGGAGGGGGTTGCTCCGGGTTGTTTCCCAGATTATTATTATGGTTGTGTAATATAAAGTTTATTTACCTTTGTGTAAAGGATTGTGACCTCCTTGCCTACCCTCCTTCAAGCTGGGGTTGTTGCCTAAATTTTCATTCAAACTCAATGAGTAATCAATTGCAGTATTTTGCAATATCACAACTGGTTATTCACCAAATCTTAAACTCTTAAGATAGACACCGAGCTTGATTGAAAGCAACACCTAAAGTCAGAAAAATAATTGGAGAAGGACTAGGCGGAAGTTAAAGAAAAAGGTAAAGGTGTAATTGTTCTTCAAAAAATTCACGTGAGTTTAGAATAAACTCAAGCGAACTGCAAATTGTGTTATACAGGAGAAGCGTGTTGTATTAATTTAATAGTACTGTATGTAATTTAACACATTTATAATAGTGATGCTATGATTTCAAATAAACTTTGTTGATATTAACAATAATAATTATTATTATTCTTAATATCAAGTGATGGGAGTATACTTACGTACGACGACCCAAATTACAATTAAAGACGGAGTGTACAACCAACTATACTTACAACTCTATATGGTGGACTACTTACAAGTTGTACCGAAACCAAGTTCACAAATAATATTCTTGACGAAAATCATGCAATAATGATTTACTTTAAAATGAAGGAGATATTAACTCTGAGAATATTTAAGTTGACACAACGATCTCTACATTAATATTCACAACTTTAGTTAAATCAATATTTCGATTATTATTACATCTAACATCAAATGCGAAAATGTTTAGCTCTACACAAACACAATCTGCGCTCACAGGTTTCACTTCTAGACTGCCGCCTTAAGCGAAAGCGCTCTAGGGTTTCGAATGTAACTAGTTAAAGTAGTTCGATATAAGTTAATTAACTCGATTTTTTATTAATCTATATTTACAACAGAGACATTGTAAAAATTTAAATGAATTTAAATATATAAAATGTAATTAGTAAACCGTTACCAGAAGTTCTATTTTAATTGTTTGGCTTGTTAACAAACGGAGATGCCGACGCAAGTTCCAGAAAATTCTCGAACGTTCTCAATTTTTGTATGATGAAATTTTAAACGTAGGTTATTTCTAGTTTTCCCTATCAATTAATTACTTGATATATAATATGTGTATTTAATGATTGAGGAATCTAATAAACTTGATAAGAAAGTGGTAATTACATTTAAACTCAAGAAAATTGACTTTATATGAGTATTTATTGACTTGTAACAGATGCCACGTGCTTATATATATATATATATATATATACATATATATATATATATATATATATATATATATATATATATATATATATATATATATATATATTTATATATATATATATATATATATATATATATATATATATATATATATATATATTATATATATATATATATATATATATATAGAAAGGGTTTTATCTCCTGATTATGAAAATGATTATAAAAATGAACCAAATGCATTTTATAAAAAGTTACAAGCGTTGGAAGATGGTTGTTTTTCCCGCAAAGAAACAAATTTCGGATTAAACATGGCGGGCGGCAAAAGTGCCCGCGGAGGAATTCTTTTACAGAAATATGAGTTGTAAGAAGAAATGAATTTTAATAAATATAAAGATATAATGAATCATAAAATAATATAGAAAATAAAATAACTGGAGGAAATATGAAGTAAATAAATATTATCTTATAATAATATAAACGATAAATTAAAAGGCATTCCTACTTCAAGAACACAAAAAAAGGGAGCTCGCTGAGTCATTCACTTATTAAAATTTTACAGCTGGTTAGATTTAATTATAAATCGCAACATTAATTTTTTTTCAATTCATCATGGAGTGTTTGGAAATTTTCCTGAGACTCTTGGGTTTTGAAACGATCGCGATAAAATTTGGAAGCCGTTTTCGAAGTGTGGTACATCTGCTGTGCAAGATGTTCCTTAAACTCAGGTATATTACAATGCACATAAGTTACGACAGTATGTCGTATTTTCGCAAAACAAAATTATTTTCAATACCGTTCCACAATATAATATAATTTCTTGTATTATTTGTTAATCCATGTCTATAATGTTTTTGATATAGTTTATCAAATGTATCTGGTTTATATTATAAAGTATTTATGAATTATCAAATTAATTAAATGAATTATAAATAATTTTATATAAACTTATATTTAATTATAAATATAAGAAAATAATATAATAACATCAATGTGTGCATAAGAAATATAATTTCTATATATATACATAAGTTATTACAATATGATGAAATTTTAAATAGGTTATATATCAATTAATTACTTATATATAATATATAATGATGAGGAATCTAATAAACTTGATAAGAAAGTGGTATTACATTTAAATCAAGAAAATTGACTTTATATAGTATATTATAACATAGTATATATATATATATATATATATATATATATATATATATATATATATATATATATATATATATATATATATATATATATATATATATATATATATATATATATAGGGTTTTATCTCCTGATTATGAAAATGATTATAAAAATGAACCAAATGCATTTTATAAAAAGTTACAAGCGTTGGAAGATGGTTGTTTTTCCCGCAAAGAAACAAATTTCGGATTAAACATGGCGGGCGGCAAAAGTGCCCGCGGAGGAATTCTTTTACAGAAATATGAGTTGTAAGAAGAAAATGAATTTTAATAAATATAAAGATATAATGAATCATAAAATAATATAGAAAATAAAATAACTGGAGGAAATATGAAGTAAATAAATATTATCTTATAATAATATAAACGATAAATTTAAAAGGCATTCCTACTTCAAGAACACAAAAAAAAGGGAGCTCGCTGAGTCATTCACTTATTAAAATTTTACAGCTGGTTAGATTTAATTATAAATCGCAACATTAATTTTTTTTCAATTCATCATGGAGTGTTTGGAAATTTTCCTGAGACTCTTGGGTTTTGAAACGATCGCGATAAAATTTGGAAGCCGTTTTCGAAGTGTGGTACATCTGCTGTGCAAGATGTTCCTTAAACTCAGGTATATTACAATGCACATAAGTTACGACAGTATGTCGTATTTTCGCAAAACAAAATTCATTTTCAGATACCTTTGTTTGTTCCACAACGCTTTCGTTATAACTAATAACGAAGGAGTTGTGTATTTGGAACCTCTTGTATTAACAAAAAAATTTGTTAACTCTCCATGTCTATAATGTTTTTGATATAGTTTCATCAAAGTGAAGGTATCTGGTTTGAGATGTATTAAGGCTCGCCCAAATTTTTTAGTGGTTTTGTGTTGTTTCACTGGAATACTCCAAATACACGCGTCGTCATTAAATTCTGCTTTTTAAAATTCATGCAATTGCATGTTTATAATTTGCCCAGGACGAAGAAAATTCTTTAATGATAAAATCAAAACAATTAATGCCGTCAGCTTTGATTGTAATTTCCTTTCAGCTTGGGTGATTTCTTCTTTTACAGACATATCCATGAACATAGTTTGTAAATTTTTTATGTACTCAGAGTTGAAAAAGGCTTTTATTTCTTCGACACTAATTTTAACTTCTTTTTGTTGTTCATGACTCTCATCCTGTTCCACTAAACATTCTTTGTTTATTCTGTTAGAAATATCCTTCAATTTTGAATTCATGTAACCCACAATGTTTGAGTTCTCTTCCATGAAATAACTAATGAGGAAATTTTTAATAAACCCAAAGTAATGTTTTCTAGTACTTGCCTTCAATTTTTGACAGTTTTCTTGGAATATGAATTTATTTAAATCTAGTACTAATTGACGTACATTTGACTTATCTTTTATGTCTTTAACCGTCATACCATTACTTCTTAGAAATTTCAAGAACTTAGAAATTTCTTTTTCAGCTTGTTTAATGTTCTTTTCATTGTATCCCTTGCTAGCTAATTCTTCAAGGAATGTTGGCAAAGCAGTATTTTCCTCATTGTCATCTGTAGCATTATTACTTACATACTCATTAACATTGATAATTTTTTTCAAAAGAAGTACTTCAGATTTTTCTACCTTAAAATCGTGCGATTTATGTTTGCAAGTAAAATGCAATTTCAGTAGACTTCTCCTGACCAGTGTTCCACATATGTGGCATATTACGTATTTTGTTTCCAATGAAATTGGCGATTGAAACTGTAAAAATAGGTACCTCGCAAACGCTATCAAGATGTTGACATAACCTTCATGGCATACCTTATGCCTCTGTTTTAAATGCTGTCTCCATCTACAAACATTATAGCATAGGGGACAAGGTCCAGTCCCAGGTTTTGATTTTGTAATATGACCAAATTGGAAATTACTGTCACAGTTGTGGAATATATCTGAAACACAAACTGAATTCCCATAGAAGTCCAACCAAATGCCAACACTTGTGAATCTGAATTTAAAATTAAAGTTCCTTCCGTCAGGTATTTCTTCTTCTACATTATTCTCCCTTTCGTCACCATCAACCTCACAATTAATTGGTTCTTCATTTTGGCTAGCGAAGGATTCATCGTTAGTATCTGAAAGATCATTAAAAGATGAACTTTTACTATCAAGGGTTGGTTTTTGGGACTGGCTTTTAGATTGTAATTCTGTTGGAATAAACTTTTCTTCATCTTCATCAGTTTCTGAAAGATGATTTGAAGACAAACTTCTATCAGGGGATGAATTTAGTGACTCGTTTGAATAATATCCCTCACTTGGAATATACTCTTCATCATCATCTTCTGAAATGTTGGAAAACGATTCTTCATGATTGGAAGTTGAATCAACGTTAACATCTGGAAGATCATCATCAGAAGAAGAATCAATTCTGGCACGCTTCAGTTTCTGAGAATGGCATATGAAATCTTCATCATCTGTTTCTTTATCCGATTCTTTACATTCGACTACACCATCATCTGAAAACTTATCTTCTTGGTCATCGTCATCCGGTTCGAAGGACCAAAAAAAAAAAAAAGATGTTTTTCCCAATTCTGATTACAAGCTTCAATTTGTCAATCAAGAACCAGTAGAATCACTCCTTTTCCAAACTACTGTTTTTTAACGTAATAAACTGCAAATATTACTCAACAGTTAAGTTTAGAAAACCAAATAAAAATGCAGTTGTATAAGGAGGGGGTTGCTCCGGGTTGTTTCCCAGATTATTATGGTTGTGTAATATAAAGTTTATTTACCTTTGTGTAAAGGATTGTGACCTCCTTGCCTACCCTCCTTCAAGCTGGGGTTGTTGCCTAAATTTTCATTCAAACTCAATGAGTAATCAATTGCAGTATTTTGCAATATCACAACTGGTTATTCACCAAATCTTAAACTCTTAAGATAGACACCGAGCTTGATTGAAAGCAACACCTAAAGTCAGAAAAATAATTGGAGAAGGACTAGGCGGAAGTTAAAGAAAAAGGTAAAGGTGTAATTGTTCTTCAAAAAATTCACGTGAGTTTAGAATAAACTCAAGCGAACTGCAAATTGTGTTATACAGGAGAAGCGTGTTGTATTAATTTAACAGTACTGTATGTAATTTAACACATTTATAATAGTGATGCTATGATTTCAAATAAACTTTGTTGATATTAACAATAATAATTATTATTCTTAATATCAAGTGATGGGAGTATACTTACGTACGACGACCCAAATTACAATTAAAGACGGAGTGTACAACCAACTATACTTACAACTCTATATGGTGGACTACTTACAAGTTGTACCGAAACCAAGTTCACAAATAATATTCTTGACGAAAATCATGCAATAATGATTTACTTTAAAATGAAGGAGATATTAACTCTGAGAATATTTAAGTTGACACAACGATCTCTACATTAATATTCACAACTTTAGTTAAATCAATATTTCGATTATTATTACATCTAACATCAAATGCGAAAATGTTTAGCTCTACACAAACACAATCTGCGCTCACAGGTTTCACTTCTAGACTGCCGCCTTAAGCGAAAGCGCTCTAGGGTTTCGAATGTAACTAGTTAAAGTAGTTCGATATAAGTTAATTAACTCGATTTTTTATTAATCTATATTTACAACAGAGACATTGTAAAAATTTAAATGAATTTAAATATATAAAATGTAATTAGTAAACCGTTACCAGAAGTTCTATTTTAATTGTTTGGCTTGTTAACAAACGGAGATGCCGACGCAAGTTCCAGAAAATTCTCGAACGTTCTCAATTTTTGTATGATGAAATTTTAAA
>SEYY01014323.1:127500-187130 GCA_009176605.1 Armadillidium nasatum | reverse complement strand
CACGATAAGCATTGTCTCTCTCCCGAAGGACAAGAGAACAGTTGCCATCGAACCATGATTTGTGGAAAAAAAGATTTAGTTGTAGATGGAATGAATCTGCCCATCCCATCAAGGATCACTGCCCCTACCTTTTCAGCAGAGACAGAAGCATCCCCAGAGATAAAGCAAGATTCACTCCAATGATAGGTAGCAAAGAAGCTGCGCATTGCCCCCCAATAAACCCGATTAAAGTGCCAGAAAGTACGTTTAGGGCATGGTGAAGCTGTTGGAGAGAAAGCACTATAACCAAGAGCTATAAGATTATGGTCAGAGTTACCAATAGGAGGGAAAATGGTGTATTTATAACTAGAAGGAGTAGTGGTGAAGCATAAATCAAGTGTATTCAAGAATTGGTTAGGACGATCTGGAATGTGTGTGGGTTCCCTAATCAACTGCTCCAGATCGTTGAGAATGCTGAATGATTTGGCCTCCTTCCCACCTGTATCAGTATGAGAGGAGCCCAACCATTCAGTGTGTGTGCGTTGAAATCCATAAATAGAGGACTTCAGCATTTGGATGAGAAGAAGTAACAGTCTCGTGAGAAGTAGTAAGATATTGGAAAAGAACTGGAAAATCTGTTCCATTAGGGGAGCAGTAGCAGAAACATAAGATAATTGTAGTAGTAGGAAGACAGATTTTAAGCCATAAAACGTCGAAATTAGGAGATTCTAGATTTACGAGACGTGTCACAGGAGTGTTAATGTTAATATAGGCACAGACTCCACCATTTAGTCCGAAATTGTGAAAAAAGTTGTAGTTTTAGACATTAAGATTGCTAGAGAAAGAATCCCTGTCCAACTGGGTCTCAGACAGAAGCAATAGGTTTTATATATATAATATATATATATATAATATATATATATATATATATATATATATATATATATATATATATATATAATATATATATATATATATATATATATGAACCTTTAGCCTTTATATTTATGAACGTAAACATCTGCCACCGCGGATATTAAAATTGATTTCGATACATCACTAGTATATATATATATATATATATATATATATATATATATATATATATTATAAAAATTATAATTGGTAGTTGCCAGTTTAAATATTCTTCTAGTTAGAAAAGAGGCTCATGTTTCTGGAGACTGGAGTTAAAGTCAAGGGTTGCCAGTTTTGAATTCATATCTTTATGCTTTTTGTGTTTGTTCCGTACAGTTCAGTCGAGCAAATTTAACACACCTTTATGATTTTTTGTGTCTCACAATCAAGTCGTGCAAAATTATTGCTCCTTATTTTCTAGACCTTTCGTTGTGTCTTTATCGTTTATGATTATATAGTTATCGATAGTACAGTATAAAAGATATAGTCTAATTTCGAGACAAACATCAAAGAGTTTAAAATCTTCCTTTGCATACTGAAAGAATATTCTACGAATTCGGTTCAATTACTTGTATAGTCGTTAAATCTAGTCATATTCAAGTGCAAGTGATTGTATCGGAGTGGAGTATTCTTGAAGTAATAGTTACATTCAGAGTCTTTCGTGTCAATATTCGTTAAATCTTAGAGAGCTCTGTTTGTTAACACTTAAACTACTTATTCTTGTAGGCTGGAGACGAATATAATATATTCGTCTTTAAGCGGTGAGAAAACACAATTTTTCTCAAAGCTTTTACTAAAGTAATAACATCTCCGATTATTTAAGTATTACATATTTATATAATCGACAAACTCCAGTCTCCAGGAAGTAATATAGCCTCCAAATAACTAAACCTCTAATTAATCGATATAAATAGTCTACTAAACTATTTAATATTGAACTTGAAAAAATCCTTACATCCGGATATATTTTTGTTCGCACATTGAACAACCATAATGAAATAATCTACCGTTGATTATTTTATCTTGAGAAAAATTGTGTTCTTAAGATTTCATCTTAAGAAAATTTTAAGTTTCCCAGACTTCATCTGGTGAAATTTACGTTTCACGTATTACGTCAATTTTCACATCGTGTGAAAATTTATTAGTCTAATTTACGCTTAACATTCTTTAATTGTAAAATAGGTTGCATATACAAATATTTATATTTGTATATACGTAAAAAGCTTAAACGACCTGAAATAAGGTTTAGAAAAGCTAACCTATAGTCAAAGTATTATATATAATACTATAGTCTTAACGAAAGACATTTAAGAATTTTGTATATATGTATATATATATATATATATATATATATATATATATATATATATATATATATTTTGCGTTTTTCAATTTTCTGTTGCGCATTTGCGATTTATATTCGTTTGCGTATTTGAGTTTAAGTATTTTGCGTATTTGAGTTTAAGTATTTTGCGTATTTGCGTTTTATTTGCGTATATTTATATTTGCGTAATTTGCGTTTGTAATTTACATAATCTTTACAAAATGCCTCTTTTCAATAAAACAGCTGCATCTGAGTTGCTTTCAGAACTGGAAAACAGCTTAAGTGGAGAATTGAAGAGGGATAACGTAGCCACCCTCTCTACTGAAGAAAGTAATCAGCTTCTTCAAGAATTGAAAGAAGAGTTGTCCCCAGTGAAGAGAGCAAGAGCTGTGATCAAAAGAAAGATCACTCTTCTTTTCAAAAGTATTCTGGAACTCTCTTCTAGCGAGGAAGATATTCAGATTACTTTATCGCAGCTAGAAGGAGTAAAGAAACATATTGAGGAAGTCAAGATCTTCGATAATAAGATAGAAGAAATAATCTCTAATTCTTCTTCTTTCAAATATGACTCCAGCATTTTAGATGAGGAGATCATAGAAACATCACATTATCATATGAATAATGAAAAGTTGCTCCTCAGGATGACTCCTGAAATAAGGAGATATTCTAATTCTTCTGCGTCAGATCATTCTCGGGACGACACTGTGTCGCGTGAGGAAATGCGGAATATTCTAAAAAATATTCAAGCCTCAAAGCAGGAAATAAAAATCCCTGCAATCAAGTGTCAGATATTCAAGGGTGAAGGGGACCGACATTCATTCCGTTCATTCTTGCTCTCATTTCAAAATATTTATGGAGCTAGAAGAGATGTATCTGATGCCGCCAAGCTTCATTATTTGAAGTCACTTTTGGAGGGCAATGCTCTAAAAGATATTGAGCATTTGCCCAATATTGATGAAAATTTGGAGGTGGCATTGGACATCTTGAAGAGTCTTTATTTAGATGAATCATATATAGTCGATTCACTTTTTCATAAAATAGATTCTGCTCCTAATTTAGATAGTAAAAATCTGGAGAATATTCGTATATTCTTATCAGAGATGAGAGCAAATCTTCATGAGCTCAAGGAGTTTGGTTTAAATTTCTTCGACGTTTCGACGGCAGGCTGTAAGTTAATGAGCCATATCATAGTCGACAAGCTCCCCTCCAATTTCTTGAGAGAGCTCAAATTACTGACACAAGAGGAATATCCCTCCTTAAATCTAGTCCTAGATAATTATGGTCGTGTCCTGAAATCCTTAGAAAAGGGTAGAGTTAAGAGTCAGGCTTTTCCTAAAAAGGAAAAGTATTCTGAACAACATTCAAAGCAAAGTAAGAGTGACAAAAAATCGTCTTCTTATAATGCTTCTGTCTCCTCTAAAGAGGAATTGTCGAAATATTCTAAAGAAAAGAATAAATCTTTAAATATTCAAAATGAAAAAGGGAAGAGAAAGTCTTCTTATTCTCCTCCTTCACGATGTAAATTCTGCGAAGGAAAACATCGAATGATTTCTTGTGAGAAATATTCATCTCCTGAGACAAGGAGAGAAAGATGTAGAGAGTTGAACATATGTTTCAACTGTTCTAGTTCAAAACATATTTCGAACAAATGTCCTGCGAAGAAATATGGACTTAGCAGTCCATGTGGAATTTGCGGAAATAGAGCTCATATTTCTGCTCTATGTTTTCAGAAGTCTAAGGTTTCCAGTGGTTCCTCTAAAGAAAATAGTCTACAGCCACCTTCCGATACTGCAGAAGATAGTCTGGCCAGTAGTAGCCACATTAGTATTAATGCTGGTTCTTCCATTTCCCAAAATATTCTGCCTACTATCTCTATTAACATCAAAAAAGGTAATAAAATCATACCTGTCCGTATGCTGTTGGACTTAGGTTCACAACATACATATTTTAACAGTAATATTCTTGCCAAATTAGGTATAGATATTCAGTCCTTACCTTCCATTAATAATCGAATTAAAACCTTCCTAGGAGAGGAAGTAAGGACTCTAAGAACTTTAAATATAGAGATGGGTATTTGTTGTGGGAAAAAGTTCCATAGTCTCCCAGTCAATATTGACCCTCAGCTGGATGTCAGCTTTGAGGTACAAGGTTTAAGAGGAGCTATTCGGAACATAATCAAAAATGGCTATAAAATCGCAGATAATCACTATGAAAATATACATAGTGACAGGGTGACTAATATTGAGGGACTACTGGGCATAGATGCAATTCATCTTTTGAGGCATCTCAAAACTGTTCAATGTATTCGTGGCAGTGCTCTGGAAACCTGTCACGGGTTTGTGCCATTCGGGCCTGTCAAGACTTTTTTAACGCCTTCCCAGGAGACAGAAATCTTCGGGAAGAAGTCACATAATCCTTCAAAGACTAAAGTTTCTCCTGTCAAATATTCATGACAGAAAGAGGAACTCCCCATACCACCCACTCTACGAAGATCTGTCAAAAGTGTCCCTTCTTCAATGGTAAATGTAATCATGGATCCTGTTCCTTCCTATTTTGACCCTATGCTTCATACTCATCCTGAAGCAGACCTAGATTTGGGACTAGAAAGTCTCTACAAACTAGATTCTTTAGGCATAAATGAGGAAAAGGATCAGGGTTCCATCGATGAGTATTATATCTCCAAATTCCATGAAACCATTGAGTTTAGGGACGGAAAGTACCATGTGGAGTTACCCTGGTACCAAGATATTCTGGAGCAGGTCCCTTCAAATCATCGTGTTGCATTAGCAACAATGCAGAGGGTCAAGAAGAAAATGACATCTCAGGGACTTGACCAGAGGTATGGGGATATATTCAAAGAGTATTTGAAAGAAGGTATTATCGAGTCTGTTGAGGTACAGCCTAAAGATTTTCATAAATTCATCTGGATACCTCACAGGCCGGTAATTAAGCAGGCACTTCAGATTACCACCAAAATAAGGCCTGTTTTCAACTGTAGTCTGAAAATAGGAAATAGTCCCTCTCTAAATCAGGCTATATATTCAGGAGTAGATTTAATCGCCTCCCTTTTCAAAATGTTAATCGCTTTTAGGACAAACAAATATATTGTTCTGTCCGATATTTCAAAAGCTTTTCTCCAAATTCGTCTGAAGTTGGAGGAGGACAGAAGTAGGTTTTGCTTTTTTTGGGAAAGCGATGGTAAGCTGCTTACTTATCGTTATGCTACCATAATCTTTGGGTTGGCAGTCAGTCCTTATATATTAGGCGCTGTGATTCAACATCATGTCAAAAAATACCCAGCTGATCTCTGTTCTTCTCTCTTGATGAATAATCTCTACGTCGACAATTTTATATATTCTTCGTCTTCTGTTGAAGAATTGAAAGATATTTTTCATAAAGCCACTTCACGCATGAGTGAAGGTGGTTTTAATTTATGTTCATGGAACACAAACTGTCAAGAGCTCAGGAATATATTCGAAGCAGAAAATAAACTCGCCACTCATCAATGTGATGAGGAGAGAGTGTTAGGATACTTATATAACACCTCTCAGGATACCTTGGGTCTAAGTAATTATTCTCTGGGTACAGTCTCCACAAAAAGACAACTCCTGTCGGAGATTTCCAAAGTATTCGACCCACTTTCTCTTTGTCTCCCTGTAACAATAAGAGGGCGTCTTCTGATGAAGATGACATGGGCAGAGGAGATGGGGTGGGATGATGATCTTAATCAAGATATTAAAAATTCTTGGGAGAAGTTGAGCAAAGATCTCAACTCCCTAAAAGAGATCACCTTCCCCAGATCTTGTTTCGAGTCCTGTGACTCTAATTTAAATATGTATATATTCTGCGATGCTAGTTCAGTGGCTTATGGCTTCGTAGTGTATATATATTCTGAGTCTGAAGGTCCAAATATTCTCTGGTCGAAGGGAAAGGTCACTCCAGCAAAAGGAAAAACTCTTCCTTGTCTGGAGTTATTATCTGTATTCTTGGCTTTAAAGTGTCTGCCACAAATTTTGAGTAGTCTTTCTGGGAGTACATTCAAAAACTTGTATATATTCTCCGACTCTCAGATTACGTTGGCCTGGGTCCAGAACAAAGGATTAAAGTCCAAGCAAATATTCGTCAGAAATCGGGTACAAGATATTCTGAGTATGAGCTCAGCTCTAAAAGAAAATCATTCTTTAACCCCCAGGTTTCTGTATGTAAAAACTGAAGATAATCCTGCTGACCTATTGACCAGAGGAATAACCTTCAAGGAGTTCCAAAAGAACATGATCTTCTGGACAAAAGGGCCAAAATGGCTGTCCTTAAACAAAATGTATTGGCCTTCGTCGGAGATGGAAACATCTCCTGTCTATCACATAGTTCCTGTAGATAAGGAACCCCCTGTAGTCGATGTGGAAAAATATTCTAATTTGCACAAACTTTACAGAATAGTCGCTTTACTGTTCAAGTTTGGTGCAATTTCAAGAGGTGTGTCTAATAATCATGACACAAGTGCTCGTTTGTATTGTCTTAGGACAATGCAAATATATTCTTTTCCTAAGGAAATGCAATTTTTGGAAGAAGTAAGAGAGGGATTCTTCTTTTTCTGGCCAAGTTCCTGACTTGGTAAATAATCTAAATTTGTTCATTGATGAAAATAATCTCATCAGGAGCAAAGGCCGTCTTTCGAGATGCAATTATTATGATTATAATATTCTGAATCCCATTTTGCTGTCCAAAAATCATCATCTCACTAAGTTAATCATTAGAGATGCGCATGAAAAATGCAAGCACTTAGGTATTCAGGCCACTCTTACGAATATTCGTCTTCAAGGGTTCTGGATAACATCAGCGCGAACCACCATCAAAAATGTCTTGCAGGAATGTATTATCTGCAAGAAATTCAATAACTTTGCTTATCGCTATCCGCGCTTTACAAATTTTTCGAAAGCACAGGTGGAATTATTCAGACCTTTTTGCCATGTTGGAATTGACTATACCAAACATTGGTGGGTCAAAGTTAAAGGCTCTGCTCCGGCACAAAAAATGTTTATTCTCATTTATACGTGTCTGAATATTCGTGCTATATATTTGGATCTCATAGAAGATATGTCATCCAAATCATTCATACAATCGTTTCAAAGATTCGTAAATCGGTTTGGTGTGCCCGACTGTGTCTATAGCGACAATGCTAGATCATTTAGTCTGGGCACCGATTTCATTGAGACATTTTTAGTCTCAGAAAATGGGAGTGAGTTTTTAAGAAAAAATCAAATAGTCCATAAACGAATCCCACTATATAGCCCTTGGGTAGGTAGTATGTGGGAGAGAATGATCAGGGTAGTGAAGGACTGTCTCTTTAAAACAATAGGACGTTCTTCACTGAACTATTTTGATTTTATCACTATTTTGTCGGATATTGCTGACGCAATAAATACTCGACCTCTCACTTACACAACAAGTGCAAATGATGTAGTGCCACTCACTCCCAACGATTTTTTAAAGCCTCTTGCAAAAACTGCAATGGTTTTGCCAGGAGCTGGTTCGGAGAACCAGTTCTTGGATTCATTCTAAAGCTCATAAAGAGCTTACGAAATCTTTGAAATATTCTTCAGAGAAATTCGAGGAATTTCGTACTCGCTGGTATAGCGAATATATTCTTAGTTTGAGAGAAATCGGTAGAGATCTCTATCAAACTAAATGGAATAATCTTATCAAAAGAGATGACGTTATTCTTGTCAAAAGTCCAGTAAAGGAACGACCTTACTGGCAAATGGGGGTAGTTCATGAACTACTATATGGAGATGACCAAAAGGTCAGATCTGTATATGTTAGAACTCCAGGAGGACAAATTAATTTATATCCTATAAAACATCTATATCCTCTGGAGCTCTCTCTGACTCACAGTGGTTCTACACCTTCTTCGTCAGATATTACCCCTATCGTCCCTTCTCAAAGTCAACCATCACTTAATCTTCCTGTAAGGGTTGACCCCACTTCATCGTCTAAGATGATCGCTGGAGGATCTTCATCTCCTGTTGTTAAAGATATTCGACCTGTCAGAAAAGCTGCAATAGCTGCCAGGAAGAAATTCTTAATTTGTGATTCTTCAGAGGAATCTGAATAGATAATCTGTTTCTGAAGTCTCTTTCCATTTGTATTATGACATCTGCCCAGAAGAAGCCAGATGCCATCCCCCCCGGGGAGGATATAAAAATTATAATTGGTAGTTGCCAGTTTAAATATTCTTCTAGTTAGAAAAGAGGCTCATGTTTCTGGAGACTGGAGTTAAAGTCAAGAGGTTGCCAGTTTTGAATTCATATCTTTATGCTTTTTGTGTTTGTTCCGTACAGTTCAGTCGAGCAAATTTAACACACCTTTATGATTTTTTGTGTCTCACAATCAAGTCGTGCAAAATTATTGCTCCTTATTTTCTAGACCTTTCGTTGTGTCTTTATCGTTTATGATTATATAGTTATCGATAGTACAGTATAAAAGATATAGTCTAATTTCGAGACAAACATCAAAGAGTTTAAAATCTTCCTTTGCATACTGAAAGAATATTCTACGAATTCGGTTCAATTACTTGTATAGTCGTTAAATCTAGTCATATTCAAGTGCAAGTGATTGTATCGGAGTGGAGTATTCTTGAAGTAATAGTTACATTCAGAGTCTTTCGTGTCAATATTCGTTAAATCTTAGAGAGCTCTGTTTGTTAACACTTAAACTACTTATTCTTGTAGGCTGGAGACGAATATAATATATTCGTTTTTAAGCGGTGAGAAAAACACAATTTTTCTCAAAGCTTTTACTAAAGTAATAACATCTCCGATTATTTAAGTATTACATATTTATATAATCGACAAACTCCAGTCTCCAGGAAAGAATATAGCCTCCAAATAACTAAACCTCTAATTAATCGATATAAATAGTCTACTAAACTATTTAATATTGAACTTGAAAAATCCTTACATCCGGATATATTTTTGTTCGCACATAGAACAACCATAATGAAATAATCTACCGTTGATTATTTTAATATATATATATATATATATATATATATATATATATATATATATATATATATATATATATATATATATATATATATATATATATATATATATGCAGGTATATATTATTTTCTTTATGCTCAGATTGACACAAGCAACACGATCGTTGCGCGAGAATCGGAAGAAACAATAAATCAATTGAAACAGAAAAGACAGAGAATTAAACTTAACAGAAACTCTGGAAGAGAATATATTAACAGATTAGGAAAGGTGAGCAAATTTTTTTTAATGATTTTACAAAGATGAAATTGTCAGAATTTAAAGAGTTTAAAACTATATATATATATATATATATATATATATATATATATATATATATATATATATATATATATATATATATATATATATATATATATATATATATATATATATATATATATATATATTGTCAAAATTAAAAAAATTTTAAATTATTTTAACTATTCATTTCACTTGTGAAATTTTTAGATTGGATACTATTATTATACATTTTTTTCTTTGTAACTAATGCTTTGACTTCTTGATCAAATTTAGACACACACTATCTTAAGTGGCTCTAACTTAAAATAAAACCTACATATATATATATATATATATATATATATATATATATATATATATATATATATATATATATATATATATATATATATATATATATATATATATATATATATATATATATATTAACGATAAGCCATTAACTCTAAAAGGTTGGCCCCGATCTTTCTCATATTTCTAATTGGGGTAGAGAAAACATGGTTGTTTTAAATTATTTTAGAAACTCGATTCCTTCATGTTTTTATTTGACATAATCTTCCACACAACTATGACATCTTTGAAAACACAAGACTCAAACCTTTGTTTGTTATTGTTATTATTATTCTCGGTGTTTCTACTTTTCGTCAACTTTCTTGATAGAATCACATTTCTTTTTTTTTAACAAGCTTCTAAGAGGTTTGGTGTTCTGAGATTCCTTGAGAATTTTTCACGCCAATCTAGCTGCTTGCTCTTAATTGGTCTACTTCTACAGCGCTCCTTGAAAAGGTAAAGTCTAGAGATCTTCTTCTTATCAATTCAACTCTCCAGTCTCATTCTGTCCTTCGAATATTTGCATTACTCTCTGACAGAGGACACTGCTCCTCTGAACTCTCCCTCCATTGAGAAGGGTTCGAATGACGTCTTTCTGTCTACACAGTCTCTTCCCCTCTCTGTCAAACTATAACCCCAGATTTAACCGCAATATTCAATTCTACATGTACTCTACTTGTTTTTCTTTTTACTCTACAGTAAATTTTTATATTATTATCCGATCGTTTTTAAGTTTTCAGAATAAATATTAGACGAATTACACAACTTTTATTCAAGGCAATCTTCTATATAACCAAACCATTGTTTCTTCAAGTTCTGCGTCACTTATCCAGAGGATAAACGATAAGGTTTATAGAAAAGTGTCTTAAATAAAATTTGCGAGCAGCGCTCCTCCACTTCTTTTTACATTGAAAATTTAAAAACAATTGAATGAATTGTATAAACATTAGAGCAGATTTTCCTCTAAACAGGCAGACAGAAATATTTGACCTTATCCTAAAAAGAGGTTGGGGGGTATATATATATATATATATATATATATATATATATATATATATATATATATATATATATATATATATATATATATATATATATATATATATATATATATATATATATATATATATATATATATATATATATATATATTTTTTTTTTTTTTTTTTTTTTTTTTTTTTCTTCTATTGTTTAGAGGAGTAAGTATAAGTTTTATTTAATAGAGAAGTAAATGTCGTTGGACTTTTCCCAAGATAGAACCATTGATATTATAAAAGATGTCACCCAATTTAGGTGTAGAGGAAAATGGTCTAAATCCAAGTTTTAGAATATGCCCAGTTTTATTTACTTTGAAAATGTCACAAAAATATGTTGAGTAGTAAAAAAAGTAGAGAAAATTTCAGTTTTTGATAACTTTTTAAGTTTGAAATTGAAGCTTTTCCTGAAAGCTTTATAACTGGTGTCGAAGAATTGACGAAGAGGTTAAGGCATATGACTAGTTCACATCAGGAGTAATAGAATCATCATATGCAAAATTTTGTACACAAACGCTACTTTTTCAATTTTCTTTTAACTTTTAACCAAATGAGAACTCATTAATAATGTTGACAGGTAAAATGGACAAATTCTAAAATACATAGTTTTAATGTGACAAATTACCTCTTTTATTTACATGAATAAATAAAGTTTCTTTTTGAATTTTTTTTTTTAATTATATTGATTTTTTATTAATATTTTTAATTTCATTACTTTCTGTTTGCTACTTTGCATCAGAATACTTCTAGTATTTATGCTGTAGTTGTTATAAATTGATTTATTTGTTTTTAAAGAATTTAATACAGATATCTATTCTATCTTTCTTATTTATTTCACTTAAAGAATAAAAAATTATAAATTCTTTTTGCCTTTTTCACATGAGCCACTCTTTTCAAAGCTTTACAAGTTGTTAACTTGTAAACACATTTTATGTGTCTTAGTGAACAACATCCTCTACTTAATGACACAACCTTACCTACATAACACCATAACTCATTACTTTTCATTTCACAGTAATCCCAACTACACTATAGTTTCTATTTGATAAAATAATAATACAAATTTCATCAATTCTGAATCGGTTTTTTGATTACATGAACATATTTTTCACCTGATCGGGAAAAGATTTGTTGCACTTTTCTTTGGCTCATATCTTAACAACGGTAAAAATACGTAGACATGATAAGATAGTTGAATTTGAAAACACTTTTGAACGATTATGTTAAGAGATAAAAGAAATGAGTTGGCAAAGGGTCAAAATGTTTGCGAGAATTGATTCTGCAAAGGTTTCATGCCAGTAAAGACTTACATTGAAAATTTGAAATTAAATCTTATGCATTTTCTGAAATAATACTTTAATGCTTGAAATTAATTTTTTGATTATGGTTAATTAAGTAATTCAGAAATAGAAATGAAAAATTTTCTACTTTTTGCTGTACTTTTAAAATTTTAATAAATATAAGGAATTACGTGAAACACCATGAATGACAACCCATTCTTTTATAAGAATTATTTTTCTCAATATAGACCAAAATACAAGTTATATTAAAAAACATAAATAAAACTTATTTAATATTTTTGCAGTTTTTTTTCCCCAAGTTTCTCCATCCCTTCCCCAATATCATGACTTCTTTCATGTAGTGGCCAGGAGATGGGACCTTTACCGCTTCAGTGATTTCCATGAAGAGCTTTTTTATTGATGAATATTTATTATGCAGCCCTCACCACCAACCAACTTACTGATATATATATATATATATATATATATATATATATATATATATATATATATATATATATATATATATATATATATATATATATATATATATATATATATATATATATATATATATATATATATATATATATATATATATATATATTATAGGTTGTTCGTGCACGTAAGATTGGATCACCTTGCAATTGCCCTCTGAAATGCTGGGATAGAATGGGTTCCAAAATTATTGATATATTCAATAATTTTTGGGACCTTTGTGATTTCAATCTTCAAAATTCATATTTATTTACATGCCTCAAGTTATGTGATGTTAAAAGACGATATACCAAAAAGGTATATATATATATATATATATATATATATATATATATATATATATATATATATATATATATATATATATATATATATATATATATATATATATATATATATATATATATATATATATATATATATATATATATATATATATATATATATATATATATATATATATATATATATATATATATATATATATATATATATATATATATATATATAATGAAGCTTTTGTTTTAAAAAATCTAAATTTGAGGTAATTTTAGTTTTTGAGTCTGAAATGTGTTTTTTTCTATGTGTATTTATTTATTACCATTCTCAACCATTAATCTACAGAATATTTTAATATTTTAGCCTAATTTAAAATTTTAACAAAGAACATATTAAACTTATTTGTTTAGGTAACTGCTTCTATCTAACTAGCTCACTATAATAGTGAGCAACCTTACTCACAGCAAACGGAGTTAGTCCATATCTTAAATTATTTTGAATACAGTATATATATATATATATATATATATATATATATATATATATATATATATATATATATATATATATATATATATATATATATATATATATATATATATATATATATATATATATATATATATATATATATATATATATATATATATATATATATATATATATATATATATATATATATATATATATATATATATATATATATATATATATATATATATATATATATATATATATATATATATATATATATATATATAATTGTTTTTACTCACTAATTTATCCTTTACTTTCAAGCAGCCTGCAGAGGAGTCGAGAAGACAAAATACATTCGAATATTTCGTAAGAATAAGTGGGAAACACCTTCGAGTGTGTAAAAAGGCCTTTATGAGTTCGCACGGTCTTACCAGTGATAAGCGGCTGAGGACGCTCTTCGCACAGATGAAGGAAGGTGCTCTAATTCCGGAGCCAGACCGAAGAGGAAAGCACTTGCGTCCCTCAAAGAGCCAGCAATCAAACGGCCACCATTTTACATCTCATAATAACACACACAATAGTTCTAACAATAGTAGCACTCATCATAATAATAATAACAATAATAATAATCATCATAATTCTAATAATAATACTTATAATAATTTGAATCAAAATAAAATAAATTCAAAACAGAAAAATGGAAGGTATAAAAGGAAGTCTCAAGCATCACATCGCGTAGATTCTAATAAACAGACTATGTATACTCCACCAACTCATCCAGTTTCTCATTTACACCCCCATTGTACTCCACCACCTCCTCCTGCCCATGGCACTTCTATGCAAGAACCACCACATACTTATATACCTAATGGAGATATTTATTTCCCAGGTCATTATTTAGAACCTCCTCAAGCCATGGCTCCTCCTCACATGAATCAAATTCCGTCTTGTCAGAAGATGCTGGAAACTCCAGCCTATTTTATGGCTGGTATGAAAGAAAATACATTTCACCAATGATTTTGCATACTTTAGGAATTTGGAAATACATGAATAAGTTTTTTTTTTTTTTCTTTTTCTAGTGAAGATTTGAAAGTAAAATGTAGATGCATTAAAGCTCTCAAAAGTCAATTTGAAATTTAAGTCAAATTCAAATGAAGGTACAGCTGCTGATATCATAAAGTATCTTAGTTTTAAGGTTCACTTGTTAGTAAAAGCAACAGTTTGTGTGTTTATTTGTGCATTGTGATTATTCTTTCAATACATTTTGGTTTGACCATTGCTCTTAACAGGAAAAAAGTATTATGTTTATTGCATTTAAAAAAAGAAAGTAGGCAAGTACTTATTTATATTAATAAAAAGAAATTTTGAAATAAATGTAAAAAACCTAAAACCAAAATTACCGTAACTTATCTTTCCAATCTAAAAAAAGTAATTCTGTATAATTTTCATACGTCATTTACTTATGACTTTGTGGAAGCATTTATTTGTAAAAAATTTCTGCTGAAATAATAGTTTGCAAACGATACATTAGACCCAATTGAATAATCAGATGAATTCTTTATTAAGCTCTTAATCTATCACGATTTTAGACTAATGGTGGTGACCTTTCTTATTTCTTTATATATATATATATATATATATATATATATATATATATATATATATATATATATATATATATATATATATATATATATATATATATATATATATATATATATATATATATATATATATATATATATATATATATATCCCCTCTTGATGAATAAACATGTAATTTTGCATTAAAATTGTGAATTTTGTGTTAAAATTTAAAAGGAGAAGGTACAATTTGGAAGAGTCAATGTTACTTCTTTAATTAGTAGCCAAAGATGAACAAAATTATCGGCAAATAAACATTAACGGTAATTGAAGATTAAAATGGAGTATATTTTCTGTTTAATATCCATTGTTTTATTGAATGAAAATGTCCAAATTTTTTAAGTCCCTTTAACAACATGTAAAACGCTTTCCAATTAGTCTTTCAAATATGGACGTTCTTCTCAAGATTGAATTTGAACACCAAAATCAAAAGTCAGACTCCAAAATGAGAATTCTTCTGATAAATACTTGAAAAAATTCTTATTGGCAGATACTATTTCTGAAATCTTAACTAATTTTCATTAAAGGAAATTAATTTTGTACAAAAGCAATGAGCAAAAATAAAATTATTGGAATTCAATTTGATCCATGACATTAGAATAAGGAAACCATTTAAGGTTATTTTAGAAGAACTATACAACCATGGAAACCATTATCATTATCCACAATCCAGTTTTAAAAACACTTTCAAGTTTCACATTTAAATATTAATTAATTTTTGGTTAAAAAAAATGTACTTACGTTTAGTTAAAGATTATTGTAGTAAATTATCCCTTACCTCTCCCTCTTATTCCCAAATAAGTAATCGTAAATAAAACAAACAAAAAAATTTTTTTTTCCCCATATATATATATATATATATATATATATATATATATATATATATATATATATATATATATATATATATATATATATATATATATATATATATATATATATATATATATATATATATATATATATATATATATATATATATATATATATATATATATATATATATATTATAGCGCTTTACTTTTACTGTATTTTTTCTTTTGTAAAGAATAAAAAGTGTGATGTGTGGTAAGTCGTAATTAATGGGAAGTTAAAAAGTGAGTTGAGATATATAGTGAGTAAGAGCCTCTCAGTGAGTAAGAGCCTCTCCCGAAATAATTATTGAGTAAAGACTTTTATCGAAGGAATGGTCATTAAATTGTGCCAAACAAATTTTTATTTTTTTTGAAGTATTAATAATTTTATTTTAGTTAAAATTTCCAAACAATTTTCCAATTATTTTTTCTGAAATAAAATTTATAGATTTTAAAGTATTAAGTAATTATTATTATTAAAGTAAAATATTTTCAATGAATTTGATATTACTTGTAGATAATTTTGCTATTTTTTTCTTAAAAGCATTTTATTTTATTTTTCATAATAAAGTGAATAAATTCCACTTTTTGTTTTAATTCCTCCTTGATCAGTATGACATAATTAGGAAAGGATAAAAGAAGAAAGTTTTTCCAGATGAAATTCTCATTCTTACCATTACTCTTTTTGCTTCGTAATATAACTCGCTATTACCAGATTTGTAAGTAATGATTTTTTGGATTTAATAAAATTTAAATTACAGGAGTAATTTATATATATATATATATATATATATATATATATATATATATATATATATATATATATATATATATATATATATATATATATATATATATATATATATATATATATATATATATATATATATATATATATATATATATATATATATATATATATATATATATATATATATATATATATATATATATATATATATATATATATATATATATATATATATATATATATATATATATATATATATATATATATATATATATATTCGTTGGGGTGAAGACGTATCGTATGCGAATGAGCTCTGTGTGTGCTGGGTTTTGTGAATTGTGTTTTAATTTGTGTTTAAATAGTTAAGCTAATCAATGTTATTAAAGTGTAGTGTTTTTCTTCCAAGTTTTTTATTTTAAAATTGATTGTATTATAAACTGAAGCAATCTTCTGTGAAAAGATGAGTATATACTTTTAATTTGTTTTTAGTGTAAAGTTGATATTTAGCAAAATAGTATATTTGATTAGTAGTTTGTAAGATTTTTTATTTTTCGATAGGTTTTAGAAAAAAAAAAATTAAAAGAATTTATTTTTTTTCTTTTCTCTTTCTTTTTTATACTAAAATATATATTTATATAAAATTTTATTTTTTATTGGACATTGCAATATTTTTTTTTTTTTTTTTTAAATAAAATTTGATTTATATATCAAATTTTAAATCAAATATATATTTAAATTAAAATGTAAATTGTAGCTAAAACTTTTTTGGCAACCTCGTCTCTTTTTTTCATTACAAAAAAAAACAATAAATAAAATAATTTTGGACTTTGTTCCCAACCACTCCCTAAAAATAACTGCCTACCAAAGCAGAAATTACATGTTCTGATTTTTTTTTTTTTTGTTTCTGCACAAAAATGTCTGGGTTTTACCAGCAGACCACCTTTTACATCTATGGAGCAAAGACCATGTCTTATGCTCTGCCATAATATTGGTAAATTTTTATTTTAGTTTAAAAAACGACAACAATGGCCATTGAAAAATAAAAGTATTTTATACTTTTTTTTAATTTGTGTTTTATGTTTTTGAGATACATGCCTCCAGCAGTATAACAGCACCAAAGGCCAAACCCAAAAACTAGAAGAAAACCAGCAGCAGCAACTTTGGGTCAGCTACTCTCAACAAAAGGGTAAGTAAAAGTTACATTTAGTTTTAGCTGACAAACTAAAAGAATTTACACTATAAATTATCTTAAATAAATATAAATTTTTTTTTCTACAATTTAATTTACAATATAATTTAAAATTGGATCTTTAAATCGTTTTATTTTGAGTTAAGTCAAAAAACTAGTCTATAATATTCTTTTTCAGACTTGGCTCAACCATTTTAGATTGTAGAATATACAGAAAAGGACGAAATCTCAGCAGTAGAAGTAGAAGAATACTCCCAATATTTGCCCATATATATATATTTCTTTTTACTTTAATAATGTATAAAGTTCCCACTTTTTCATAGTTTTTTTTTTGTACATCTTTAAGTAAAAAAAAAAATAACTTGAGTATCATCCTTCTATTTTTTCTTCTCAATATAAGACTTTTCTGTATATAGGTTTTAAGGTAAGTTTGTTAATTGTGAAAACTAATAGTGCATCGGGGGAATATGATTTGAAATATTAAGTTAACACTTAGGTTTTAGGGGAAGCCGGGTAGTAAACTAATTTAAGTTTTGAATATTTTTATTTAATTTTATTTTACAATCCTGAAAATTAACTTTCTAATATAAATATTTTTCAAGCTTTACTGCTTTTTTTTTTTTTTTTTTTTTTGGGTTGTCTGGCAGTTTGTCTGTTTGTTGTGCTTATTATTTGTGGTTTTTCTGAATGGCATCTCTGGGTGTTCGGGGTCATGGGGGTGGGCGTAGGCGGGGGTTTTCTACTCACTTTGCTAATGTCCGTGGTCTAAGTATTAATTTCGCTTCTGTTGAGCACCACCTTTCTGATTCTCATCCAAACATTCTACTTCTGTCTGAGACCCAGTTATCAAGGGATTCCTTCTCTAGTAAAATAAATATCTATAACTATAATTTATTTTATAACTTTCGCCTTAAGGGTTAAGGGTGGGGTCTGTGCCCATATAAACATTAACACCCCAGTAACACGTCTCGAAAATCTTTAATCCCCTAATTTCGATGTTTTATGGCTTAAAATCTTTCTTCCTACTGCTACAATTATCTTGTGTTTCTGCTACTGTTCCCCTAGTGAAACAGATTTTCTGGTTCTTTTCGAATATCTAACTACTACTCACGAGACTGTTACATCTTCACATCCAAATGCTGAGGTCCTCTATTTAGGGGATTTCAACGTACACCACACTGAGTGGTTGGGTTCCTCTCATACTGATACAGGTGGGGAGGAGGTTAAATCATTCAGTATTCTCAACGATTTGGAGCAATTAATTAGGGAACCTACACACATCCCGGATCGTCCTAACCAATTCTTAAACACGCTTGACTTGTGTTTCACCATTATTCCTTCTCGTTATAATTACACAGTTTTCCCCCCTATTGGTAACTCTGACCACAATCTTATAGCTCATAAGTATAACACTTTCTCTCCAGCAGCTCCACCCTACCCTAAACGTACTTTCTGGCACTTTGATCGGGCTAGCTGGGGGGAATTGCGTCGCTTTTTTGCCAATTACTCTTGGAATGAATCCTGCTTTGACACTGATGATGCTTCGGTGTTCGCTGACAGAATGTAAGCCGTGATATCTGATACGATGAGCAGGTTCATTCCTTCAACTAAATCTTTCTCTCCCCAAAATACATGGTTTGATGGTGCCTGCTCTCGTGCCATTCAGGAGAGAGATACTGCGTGGAAAAACTCCTCTTCTCTTATCACTCTTTCTAATTTTCACTCAGCTCGGAATTGTTGCAGAGATATACTTCGACAGGCCAAGAGTACTTTCATTAAAAGAAAGTGCGCTGACCTCCTTGGTTCTCCTACTGATAAAAATTTCTTGCCTCTTGCCAAAAACATCTCAAATAACTTGCAAATCTTCTTTCCTCCTCTTTTTCGATCTGATGGATCACTGTAGCTAACACTCCTACTGAAAAGGCCAATCTACCCTGGATGATCCCGGTATTCCTCCTCCTACTACTACTTCTCTCAGGTGTCCCATGTCTTTACCCGTGATCTCATATGATGAGGTGCATGGGAACCTGTAATCTATGAACATAAGGAAGGCAAGTGGCCCGGATGACATTCCTCCTCGTGTTTTGAGGGAGTGTGCTTCCGAGCTGGCGCTTGTTCTCGTTCAACTATACTCTCTTTGCTTTAACACTAACACTTTTCCTCTGTGCTGGAAGCGTGCATATGTACAACCGATCCCGAAAAAAGGAAGCCGCTCAGAATCTTCAAACTATCGCCCTATTGATCTTACTTGTATTCTATCTCAAGTCTTTGAAACTCTCCTCAACTCTCACTCCCTTCTCTAAGATCACCAGTATGGCTTTCGTCGCTCGAGGTCTACTGGTGACATTCTTTCCTATCTTGCTGATCTATGGTCTTCTGCCCTTAGGGACTTCAGGGAATCTTGTGTGGTGGCGCTTGACATATCCAAGGCTTTTGACCGGGTATGGCATACGTCGCTGCTCTCTAAGCTCCCTTCCTTCTCTTTGCTTACTCATGTCTAGTTTCCTCTCAAATCGCTCCATATCAGCACTTGTTGATGGAGCGACTTCTTCTTTCCCTATTAATTGTGGTGTTCCTCAGGGTTCTGTTCTTTCTCCTACTTTATTCTTACTTTTCATCAACGACCTCCTCTGCTGTACTTCTAACTCTGCTCATTCTTATACCAACGACTCAACTGCATTCTTCTACTTATTTCAAATCTGCTCCCTCTTTTGCTTCTAGTCTTCAACTTTCTGATTACATTCTTTCCGATCTGGATGAGATTTCCCGGTGGGGAACCTTGTGAAGTTCAACTTCTTCACATCTCTCTCTCAAAAATACCTCATATCACAACGGTTGCTAAGGTGGCCTCTAAAAGGCTGGGGATTCTGTTCAGGTTGCGGGAGTTTTTTCTTCAGAACAGTTACTCCAATTATACAAGGGTCTTATCTGTCCTTGTATGGAGTACTGTTCTCACATTTGGGGTGGTACCGGTTCTACCCATCTTTAAATAAGGTCAAGTCTAAGAAACTAATAAACTGTCCCCTACTTTCAAACTCCCTTGACTCTCTTTCTCTGCAACGTGACGTTGGCGCACTCTCTCTTTTCTATAGGTACTACAATGGCAGGTGCTCGAGGGGGTTACCCTCTCGCATTCCACCACCATTGCGCCGCCCTCGCAGCACAAGGGGTGCCTTGCTTGCACATAAATTTTGTGTGAGCTTGGCAAACTCTAGACTTGCACGTTATGGTACCTCCTCCTTTCCAGCCACCTCTGTTCTGTGGAACACCCTTCCTTCGTCCGTTTTTCCTGCTGTATTTAACCTACCTCTTTAAATCCTCTGTCTGCGCCCAACTGAGGGATCTACGTTACGTTCTGAATTGGATGGTTTTTTTTTTCATCTCATAATTATGCCCCCTCCTTGAAAAGGGCTCTGCCCGTGAGTGGTGGCAACATGTAAAAAAAAAAAATATTTATATATATATATATATATAATATAAAATCACATCACACAAAATAAAATGTCTTTACTATTGAATGAAGACTTAGTCCTAGTGTAATACAATTCAGACTCTTTTATTTACACTACTCCTTTCTTTATTTTAAATAAAAAAGTATTTTATGCAGTAAAGTAATGTCTCCAAGGATTTGATACAAATAAAAAAAATAAAGAATTTTTTATTATTAATATATAAAAGTTGACATTTTTGCTATAAACGTTATTAATTTATAATATATATGATTTAAGAGAAAAAAAAATTCTTTTTTATGACGTCTTTGACAAAGAAATAAATGTAGACGTAAAAAATAAAAATTGTGTGTGTGTGAAAGAAATGAATTTATTTTTTGCTTTTTCAAATGCTCGACATCTGCAAATAAAGTAACGATAAAATGTACAAATTGAAGGCACAATGAATTCAGTCATATTTCTATTTACAAACCTTTTTTTTCATATTTTAAGAAAAAATGTTTAACCCTCCAAGATGTAATTTGGATGAACCACAAGCAATGGATCTTCCTCATCCTCCTTTTCTTCTCGAGAACCCTTCAAACCACTTTTGGTGAGAGGGATGATTACTTGATCCTGTAGGGAAAATAAAACTTTACATACAAGATAAAGTCAATAAACTGAAAATAAAACTGTAAACAAACCTTCTAAATCCTAAAACCAAATATTTTCATCCGCGGTTCACTTGCAAAAAAACTGGCAATAATAAATAGTTACGACATTATTCAAAAAAGTTACCATAGTATATATAAAAAAAAAAACTTTGGAAATAGTTGATGATAAAAATTCTACTTCAATTTTAATACTTTCAAGAGTAACAAAATTCGTTTGAATAATAATAATCCCTAATAGTAACGCTTTGTTTAAAGGAATTTACTTCTCTCCCAGTCTTGAACACAGTAAATACTGGATTCTCTCATCCTTTGTTAACATAAATAAAATGGCTATATCAAAATTTACCTTATAAGAAGCTAAATTTTGACTACATATTCTAAATATCCAAAAGAGTAAATAATAGTTACGAAAAGATAAAAATAAGGAATAAATAAAAGCTTACATGATAGGTGAGTCTGTCCAGAACTTTCTCAACTAATAATTTTTTCTCTATTAATTCTGCCTCACTTTCTATATCAGCCGAAATCTCATTTAGGTACCAGTTTATCAAAGCGGATCTTCGTAGAGCTAAAAATAATGAAAACAAACAAATACATTGGCAGAGAAATACAAATTAATATCAATTATAATTAGTGATGCACAGGAGTGATTATTCTCCAGCTCTCACCTGAGTTCTAAAGATGTGATAATTTTTCCCCAATTTTTTTTTTTTTTTTTTTTAATATCTCCTCCGGTGGGCGAAGGCCAGAGGCCTACCGAATTCCACCAGAGTTGGATAAACACTATTCTGGTCGATGTTGGCCGACGTGTCCAGATACACGGCGTTTGAAAGTATGCAAGACAAAGAAAGTTGGGAAAACAGATGAAGGGAGTGTGTTCCAGACTTTACCAGTAGAGTATATGTAAGATTAAGCATAGCGGTTAAGTCTGGGGTCGAGAGTTGGACAGAGAAAGGATGAGACTGTGTAGAAAGTCGTGTCGCCCGGGCTCTTCTCAATGGAGGAGGTATGCGACGAGAGCGTTCAGAAGAGCAGTGTCCGTTGTAATAGCGATAGTATAGAGAGAGTGACGCAACAATTCGACGGGCAGAAAGAGATTGGAGAGAGTTAGTAAGAGCAGGAGAGTTGATAAGACGAAATGCCCTAGACTCCACATTCTCAAGGAGAACTGTATGAGTGCAGCCACCCCAGATGTGTGAATCATGCTATATACAGGGACGAACAACATCCCCTATACAGAGCAAGCAACTGGGGTGGCGTGAAGTAATTCTGAAAGCGCCTCAGAAAACCCAACCTCTTAGAAGCTTGATTAGAGAGAAATAAATGTGATCTTTCCAAGAAAGATCACGAGAAAAAGAAACACCGAGAATATTAAGAACAGATGAAGGTTTGAGTTGTGTATTTTCGAAGATATCATAGTTGTGCTGAAGATTGTGTCGGGTGGAGAGATGGAAGAACTGAGTTTTTGAGGCATTGAAAACAACCATGTTTTCTCTGCCCCAATTAGAAATACGAGAATGATCAGAGGTTAGTTGCTCCAAGGCTACCCTTCTCGAGTCTAATAACTGCTGTTGGGATGGACGTCTTTCAAACTGAAAGGAGTATTGAAGTGTGAAGTCATCAGCATTAGGAACCGACCGGGGCCCCGGCCCCGGCCCCGGCCAACCCCGGCCATTTTTACTGACCCCGGCCCCTGCCCCGGCCCCGGCTAAAAATCAGGGAAAACCGGGGTTGCCGGCCGGGGTTAAAATGGCAAATTATACAAAAAAAAAAATTTCTTTTTTTTATTTTCAGCCGATTCTGCTGAAACTTTCAGTGTATATAGATTTTTTTACCGGTAAGAAAAGTCCCTTTCTAGCGTTTTTCCTAGTCTATTAAAGTTAAAAAAAAAATTTTTTTTTGTGGAAATTTTACCCTTTTTCAATAGAATGGTGGTGCCAAACCACTTTTTATAATGAGCTGAAAGTTGGACTATTTATTCAAAATTATATGGGCTACAAAAGCCTCTAAAAGACTTTTGTTTCCAGAGTTATAGAAAAAATGTTATAAGCCAAAAACTGACCAACTATAGAAAAAAAATTTTTTTGAACTAAAAAAATCCACCTTTTCAGACAAAATCTTTTTTTTAAAAATACAACTATAACATTTCCTATTTTTGGTGTGTATAGAGGGAGGGTGGGGCTACAAATTCCTCTATGTACTTTATTCGATGAGATTCGTTGGTTTTGAGATATAGCCTTCAAAAAGGTCCATTTTTGGCCAAATTTCAAAAATTCCCAAAGTTTGAGGGGCTATATCTCGCTTCAAACAAAGGGCATTTAAAAATGCACTAAATAAAAATTGTTGCCCTGTTCCTCTTCTAAACAATATTCACAAAAAAAAAAAAAATAGTAGGTAGCATTTTTTTTTTTAAATAATTTTTTCCTCAAGAAGGGTACGATTTTTGCAAAAAAAAATTTTTAGACGTGATATTAAAAATCTATTCCCACCAATGCAAGAAATTGGGGCAAAGGTATACAGTTAAATTTTCAGCTCATGTGGACCAGTGGTTTGACCCAGTTATTCATTTTTTTTCAACTTTGGGTCCAAATAAGTTTCAAACCGTTATAGACTCAAAAAAATGCTCGAAATCAACTCAGAACTTCGTGAAAAAATTCACATATTTTGAAAATTTCAGCTCAATCATTCAAATAATAACAAAAAATTTCAAACAAAATATAAGAAAATTAAGATTTTTTTTTCTTTTCTGTTTCTTTTGACCGCTCCTTTTCTGCTAGTGAATGTTCATCTTTGTGTTTTGATTTTAGATACTCCAAAAAGATTTGGTTGAAATTTTTTTTACTTGTAGCACCCGGAGGTTCTCTTCTAATTTTCTGACTGCAGATGTTACATTTAGCTATTTCGAGCCTATCCTGAAACATTGTAAAGTATTCAAATACTGCAGAAGCTGATCTTTTAGCCATATTGACTGAAAGTATAAACAAAATAATAATTTTTAAATAATGCAGCTAAATGATACAAGTTTGATAAATAGCAATAAAATAACAATGATATATGTATAAATACAGGTTAAATTGATAATTTTATATCTTACATTTTTTCAAACTTTACCTTTGGGTCTTACCTAGGTAAACGTGTTAAATCACTATTATGAATTAGAATAATTTTTTTTTTAATTTTTGTACTTTTTTTAAACTTTAACTATACAAAACTGTAATTTTCTGATTTTTTTTTTTTAGAGAAAATGCATGTAATCATTAATTTAAGTGAATGTTGGCTATTCTACTCCTTCCTTACAATTAAATAAACCTTATATCTTATTTTCTTAACCTAAAATTTCAGTGCTTTTGACCTCTTTACAAATTTTAGGAAACCCCGGCCATAACCCCGGCCCCGGCCAAATTTGGGTGACCCCGGCCCCGGCCAAATTCCAGCCCCGGTCGGTTCCTAATCAGCATAGGAGTGGATAGGAGATGAGGTAATAGAAAAGCAGAAAAAGTGTTGGAGATAGGACAGAACCCTGAGGAACACCACTATTAATAGATTTAAAGGAAGAACAGTGGCCGTCTACAACAGCTGCTCTAGAACGACCAGAAAGGAAATTAGAGAGAAGATCCCAGAGGGAAGGATAGATACCGAAAATGGGGAGTTTGGAAATCAAAGCTTTGTGCCAGACCCTATCGAAGGCTTTCGGTGTGTCTAGCGCAACAGCAAAGGATTCACCGAAATGCCGAAGAGCGGAGGACAAAGAGTCAGAGAGAAGGGAAAGATGATCGCCAGCAGAGCGTTTCTTACAAAACCCATTCTGGCGATTAGAGATAAGATTAGAAGAATTCATATGCTTCCAAATCTTCCAGTTAAGGATAGATTCGAAAACTTTAGAGAGAACGGAGGTCAAAGAAATAAGACGGTAGTTGGAGGGTTGAGAGGGATCCCGCTTCATCGGCATAGGCTGAATGAGCGCACGTTTCCAGCAAGAAGGGAAGGTTGAAGTAGAAAGGCAAAGGCGAAATAGTTTACCAATGCAGGATGCAAGCTCGGAAGTACAAGTTTTGAGAACCACAGGAGGAATACCATCAGGACCGTAAGCCTTCTTAGTATTAAGCTCAGAGAGAGCAGAAATAACGTCTTTAGAAGAAATTATAATTTTAGGCATAAGTGAGTTGGAGGGGGTTGAAGTAGGAGGAATAGCTCCGGAATCGTCTAAGGTAGAATTAGAGGCAAAAGTTTGAGCGAAGAGTTTAGCTTTAGAAGAAGGTAAAACAGCAGTTGTGCCGTGGAAGATATTAAAGGAGGGAAAGAGGAAGAAGCAAAGTTAGAGTTGAGATTTTTTGCAAAATGCCAGAAAGTGTGTGAGGAAGAAGAACCAGAAAGATTATTGCATTTTTTTACGGAGAAAAGAGTTTTTGGTGTTACTAAGTATAGATTTTGCACGATTGCAAAATGAAATATAAGTTGCGTGAGTTTCTGGAGTTTGAAGACGACGGTAATCCCTGACGGCAGCATCCCTGCGGCGGATAGCATGAGAACAAGTAGAGTTAAACCAAAGTTTGTTGGGTTTCGTAGAAGGGAAAAAAATGGAATGTACGCCTCTATGCCAGAGAGAATCACTTCAGTAATGCGTTCTGCACACTCCGAGGGCCCCCTCCCACGGAAGCAATAATCATTCCATGGGAAATCAAGGAAGTACGACAGCAAGTCCGACCAGTTTACGGCATCAAAATGCCACAAAAGTTTCCTCACAATAGAAGGGAGTCTTTCCTGCAGAAGACGTAAAGAGATAGAAAAGGAAACGGAGATAAGAAGGGGATCGGAGGAACCCAGAGGAGGAAAGACTTTAACAGTATAAGGGGAATTATTAGAGGTTAGAAAAAGGTCTAGAATGTTGGGTTCATATCCAAGACGATCAGGGATACGAGTAGGGAGCTGCACCAACTGCTCAAGGTCGTTTTGGGTAACGAAGTGGAAGGCATGTTCACCAGCTGTATCATGAGAGCTAGAAGAAAGCCATTGTGGTGGTGTAAATTGAAATCACCTAATATGATGATTTCAGAGAAAGGAGAAGAGAGAATGTGCTCTATTTTGGAGTTTAAATAGTCGAAGAATTTAGGATAGTCAGTAGAATTAGGAGGTAGGCAAACTGAACAAATGAATTTAGTCGTAGAATGGCAAGAGAGCCTAAGCCAGAAGGTGGAAAATTAGGAAGACTCCAAATTAGAGACATGAGAACAAACGACATCGTTGCGCACGTATGCACAACAACCGCCTTTGGCTGAAAATTGAGGATAGAGACAGTAGGAGGAAACAGAATAGGGTTTGCTATCAGAACGCTCAAACATCTGAGTTTCAGTCAAGAATAAGAGGTGAGGTCTAGAAGAAGAGTGGTGATGTTCAACAAAGTGGAAATTGGAGTGCAGACCGTGAATGTTGCAGAAATTAATGAAAAAATAGACCGTGCATCAGAACAAGCCGGCAGCTGTATCTTGGTGGCACCAACCCCATCACCGGAGGCCACCAACTCCCAAGTGGTGATGGGAGAAAGGGTGGATGAGGGCTATATTTTGAAGCCGCTCGCCGGGGCTTCTCCGAGGCTACTTTTGTTGAGGCCATCATTTATTTATTTTTATTTTTTTAAAGGGTGTCTGTATTAATGTTTTGTGTGTGCGAAGGAGAGCTTACTCAGTTTAGAAGGTGAGCGCGAAATGGAACGAACCATTGGGCACCAGGATGAGATGGGAAGTACCCTTAACATTCCATATACCCAATTGGGGGGTAACTCATCGCCTCGGGAGCGCTACTTCCCTCCCCCATATATATATATATATATATATATATATATATATATATATATATATATATATATATATATATATATATATATATATATATATATATATATATATATATATATATATATATATATATATATATATATATATATATATATATATATATATATATATGGTGAATGGCTTTTCATATCCAGAGCACTTTTTAATTTTAGTTTTCGTTGGTTTCATCTTATTTTCTAACTTACATTTTTTTCTAATTATTAAAAGTTATAAAAGTAATTTTAGTTTCTTTCCCCTGTTCAAGTCCCAAAGAAAATAAATTTATAGAACATTTTAAAAAAAAAAAAAAGAAATGTTACATATACAAATTTATTTTCATTATTTTGTGTCCTTTCATGGAAGGTAATAAAAGTTTAATTTTAGTATTTAAATGTAATTAAGGCTACACAAAACTCCTATTGGAGAGAAGAGGTCCCCGGCCGGAGCCGGATCTCAAATTAAAAGTATTTTATAAATATTCACTAAAAAAAAAAACTTTTAAAATTTTCTCCAAAATTAAGTTAAAGATAACATCAATATTCTAAATAGAAATTCTGAAATAGTGACGTTGTTCAATATCTTCCAAGTTATCAACAAAAAAAATATCTTTAAGAGAAGAAAATTATAAAAAAAAAAAAGTTAAAATATAATTACCTCTACTTCCTTCAATTGGTTCTTCTCCAGATAATTCGAGACTCATCTCTTCTTTATGAAGATGCATAATTAAAAGATTTGACATATTACGATAATCTTCATATGATAATTTGAGTTTTTTCTTCTTTCCTTCTTCAACGACTTGGCGAGATGGGCTTCTTGCTGAAGTTTTTAAAAACGTCAAATTTCATTTTAAAACTTTTTCTCCATTATGAATGTTAATGTAAAAAGCAAAATTTTTATGTTGCAAAGTAAACTATGTGAGGAAGGGAAAATAATTCAATTTTGTCCTATTCGCTGGCACCTTCCTTTACAAAACTAATGCTCTCTCAAAAGAACAAATAAAAAACTGAAATGCAAATAAAAAAAAAAAAATAAAAAAAAAAAAACCTGGAATATTTGGCGTTTTATTTTCATCCGTTTCCATTGGTTCATCTTGATTCATATCGTGGATTTCTTCTTCTTCCTCTTCATCAAGATGAACGTCTGGCTGCTCCACACGAATAATCGATTTGTTTAAAAGACGGAAGGCCTCTTTGACATGCTTGGGTTGAACCTCGTCAGAACAATACATTCTGGCCATTCCTTCCGAAAGACGAATCATAGATTCAAGTTGTCTCACTGTTATACGCCACGCACATCTCGTACCACTTGCACTCTCTCTTTGACGAAGGTTCTTATATTGTTCTATTAAATATTCAGCTGCTTCCTGCAAGAAAAAATTAAGAAAATGAGACATCAAAGAATATAATTCAAATTTATCTTAGTCTAATCACCTAATAATGACGAAATATTGGGTAAAAAAGGTTCAACTATGATTCAAATTAAAAACTGTAAAAATTATAGTTTCAAGATTTTTGTAGAGTTTAATCCATTAAAGGAAACTACATTCCAGCTGCTAACAATGTTCATATAATACTTTCTACAGATTCTCTACTTAATGCAATACACCTTACAATATTCAACTACCACCAATGGAAACATACAAATTATATTTTTTAAAGCATCAAAACACTAGTATACTTACCACAAAAATACAGCGCAAAATGTCTCAAATTATTTGTAAGAAATATTTACTATAAAAATTTAAAACATTCAATCTTAAGCGTTATTCATTTAGGCATCATAAAGTAAAAAAATATTGTTTAACCCTTCCTACTATTCTTACACAAAACCTAAAGTTCTTCAACAATAAATCTCTTTTTTCATTGTTGGTCTTTCACTACCCTCACCTTAATCTCGGAACTCTTCACTAATGATAATATCACCATAAAAGTTTATCACCTTTCGTAATGGTCAATTTTCTGCCGATTAATTTACATATAATGGCATATATCTCTCTGCTCCACCTTCCTCTGTTGAGGGTGAAAAGCTGTTTAGTAATGGGAACAAAATATACTCTTCAAGAAGAGATCGTATTCCCCAGACAGAAACTGGAGGAAAGATTGTTTCTGCATCACAATTTAAAAATTCTAAATTTAAAGTACTGGAATTTTGCAGCTCTCTCCATGTTCTCACGTTATAATTTTTTAAATCAATTTGTTCTCAAGATACTGTTATACTATATATGTAGAATTACACATTTAAATAAAGAATAAAGTAAAGACAATATAATTCTTTCTTATAAAATTATTAAATTTATTATAATGGAATTTTTTAAATATTTTTTTTCAATCTCGTCATTGTCAAATTTACTATAACTGTCATAGTCAAAAAATTCTTAATCCTCCCATATATATATATATATATATATATATATTATATATATATATATATATATATATATATATATATATATATATATATATATATATATATATATATATATATATATATAATATATATATATATATATATATTAGTGAAGGAGGGATGATTAATCCTAATCGTCATCAACATCGGCATATTTTTTCTCAATCGTCATGGTCGATTTTCTGCCCATTAATTTACATGTGGTGAATTCTGTGACAATCATGCAAAAAATTTGCACCTCAACCTTCACAGATTTTTATTAAACTTGCTATATTGAATCTCATCTTTGTAAAAACTTCCTTCCTCAAAGTTGGAGGTTTCTACACCGATTTGGGCTGTTTCGCTGAACATGACATTTTTCAAAAAGAATAAAAATTGAAGGGAAATAAGTTCTACCAAAGTATATAGAATAATAAAAAAAAAAATTATAAAATTAAAAGAAAAATGAGAGGGCTTTGAAAAATAAAATTCATAACCCCTGCAACTTCTAATTGTCTAAAACTTTATATATCTTCTAAAGATGTTATTCTGTTCCCTTTGAACTTAACACTAAGAAGGCATACTGTTTTTGCAGTTATAACTTATGTTTCTGAGATTGCATCCTGCCTGTGTCTTTCCTTCATGCTGGAAATGTGTGCTCATTCAACCTGTACCAACAAACTCACTAACTATAGTCTTTTTACTTTAACCTCTGTTCTTTTCGAAGTTCACAATTTATCTTCAACAAGATTTGCAAACATCTCATTTGTCTATCTTATCTCTGGTTGCCAGTATGCTCTTTGTAAGGAATGATCTATTGATGATCTTCCTTTTCTCTGATTCCTCAGCTCTTCGGAAGTTTAGTGAATCTTTTGTTGTAGAACATCAAAAGCTTTTTGATAGAGTGCCTAACACAAAGTAATAGTATATCGGAATTCTAGTCTGGCTGAATTCCAGCTCGAATTATACAAAATTCCAATCAAAACCACAATTTATTTCCTTTCTGAAAAATATCACTTAATTAAAATTTATTGTAACATTTTATTAACAAAGAAGAAGTTAATTTATTTTTGGAAATAAATCTTTTTTCAAATTTTACTACTACTACTACTACTACTCCACTCCATAGAAAAAGCAATTGAAGTTAAAAATAGGACAAAAACATAATACCCATCACAGCTGTCAACCAACCAATAAAATTAAGCATGGAATTTATTTCCCTTTTATTATTTAACGATACTACTACTGCTCAGAACAATACATCGGTAAAGCAAATTTAAAAGAAAAACAAAATTATATATTAACTATTTATTACTCAAGTCATTTGCATGACTACCAAACCTATTTCAAAAAGTTGCAAGTGAATTATTAGCTACCACATTCTACTAATCCAAAATAAATATTTTGGTGGTAGAAGTATTTTCTTAAATTCTGACAAAAAACTTTCATCCTTTCTCTTTTTTACCTAATTAATATCTAATTCATATATAATGTCTTGCATGAAGAGCTAATTCTCCTGAATATAATCGATATAAAACATTTTATAACCCTGAATCATATCCCCTTTAAGAAATCTTTCCATTAAAAAAAAAAAAAAAAAAAAAAAATGCTTATATCAAAAAAAAACCTCATCTCATAACATTTAAAAAAAAAAAAAAAAAAAAAAAAAAAAAAAAAAAAAAAAAAAAAACAGTCATTATTGTAGCTCTGTTGTACTCCTCAAGCATTTCAAAGAATTTTCTTCAGTAACAGATTCAAACTTAAGCAGAGTATTTAATAACTATAACAGTAACAATATCATTATTCAATAACTATTAACAGCTTCAACATTAATCTTATTACTCTTGAAAGCAATACTACGGTTTCTAATTTCTATTTTGTTAAACGTTTTTAATTTAAAAATTGCTTCTTTTAACCACACAAACCCTTTTCTTTGTCAACAGGTCTCAGTCATTTCCAATTCATGTCATAATTAAAATCCTTATTGGGTTTGTCAGTGTTAAATTCCTTACACTTTTAAAATTGAAATCCATTTAACACCTAAAAGTTAATTTAAAGTTTATTTAAGTGAAGCTTAATTTAGATATAACTCTTAATATTCAAAAGAGAAGTAGCCAATTTTGTGACATTAGCCAACTTAGAAACCCTTCTTTTACTCACCTTATTAACTTTTGGTTTAAATTGTCTAGCAAACAAAATATATCTTTGAATTTCTTCTTGCGTGTAAACTCTTGAAACATTTTCCTCAACATGACTGTGCAAGTCAACAATTCTTCTCGCAATAGCATAGTCTGTTACCTAAATCAAACAATACGTGATTAATAAAATTTTCAAGCTCTTAATCTTACCAAGGAAAAAATAATAAAAAAAAAAACCTACTTCATTACATTCATCTACCAGAATAAAGAACAAATCAAATCGAGACATAATAGGAGCAGTAAGGTTAATGTTTTGTCTTAAAGATTTTGCTCGATCGTATCGGCCACCAATGGGATTTGCTGCAGCCAATATTGACGTTCTGGCATTAAGTGTAGCTTTTACACCAGCCTAAAAATAAGGAAATTGCTCTTCATTAGAATTTACTACTCGCAAAACTCAAAAAAAAATTTGTCATTTTTAAATTGGTTAATGAAAAATGTGAAACCTTAGTTATGGAGATAGTTTGCTGTTCCATGGCCTCGTGAATGGCAACCTGATCCCTAATGTCCATTTTATCAAATTCATCAATGCAACACACGCCATTGTCTGCCAACATGAGCGCACCAGCTTCGATAACAAATTCATGACTTTCTTCATCCTTAACTACAGCGGCTGTTAAACCAGCAGCAGAACTCGCCTTACCAGAGGTATAAACTGCTCGAGGACTGAAGTCAGACACCTGTAAAACAAGAGCATATGAATAACACAATGGTCCCAAGAAGCCTATAATGTGCTTATTTTTGCTACCAAAATAAGTTACCTGTTTTAAAAATTGTGATTTGGCAGTTGAAGGATCTCCAACAACACAAACATTAATATCTCCTCTTAATGTCATGTTTTCACCAGTTTTCTTTGGTACTCCACCAAACAGCATTAATAAAATCCCTATGAGCAAACAAGAAAAAATTCAGATCCATCCATGAGTTTAAATTTTAAATATGGAGATGAAATGTGCTCAATTTCAAAGTCCAAAAGAAACAATGATTAAAGTTACCTCGTTTTACTTCATCACTACCGTGAATGGTGGGGAAAAGTGAGCTGCAGAGGTTCATATATAGATTTTTATCTCTTGACATTTCATAGATTCTATTCCACTCAATATCTGTCATTTGTCTCTTCAAAGACTCAGCAGTCATTTCTTCTCCAACCAATTCCTTTCCACCAAACTAATAAAGATAACGATTTGTGACTAAAGAGAGACTCAAACAAAAATAAAAGGTCAATTTAAATACTCTTTTCAATGGTAAAATTTCCCATAGAATCTTAATCTTCCAAAGAGAATGGTTTTCAGGGTTTAAGAACTAAAACCATATTGAAAACTTTTAAAAGGTTTGTTTTTTTTTAAACTTAATTAAAAATTTTTAAAAAAAATAATAAACTTTACAAACTAAATTTTTGAAACAACAAAAAAAATATTTAACCTAAAAATTTCTAAGATCTTATAAAACACATCATACAATGAAGACAAATAAAATAGAGGTAGGTCAAAAAATGCACTTTGAGAATGAAGCAAAAAAGGTCGAAGAATTTACCTTAGGATTAGTCTGTGTTATTGAACAGGCTAAAAAGGCCATTCTGTAATGCAATTCTCTCACTCCTAAAGCTTTCAAACCGGAAACACCTTCTGTATTATCACCTTTTAATAAAACGATATAAAAAATAAAAAAATATTAAAAAGTTACTCGTCTAATTTAAAATTTACTTAAAATGAGTACTGAAGAAATAAAAAATTCCATGTATGGTTACCTTTATGCCTGGCCCCACTTTCGGCTCTGGCACCAGGCAAATTCAGAGCAGATACATCTGGTACAACTATTAAAGTACCCGTAAAATCACATCTATCACCAGCCTGAGCACGTTCTACAGCTTCTGCTCTCACCACAACTTCAACGCTAAAAAAAATATTTTACAAGCAATTAAAATTAAGCATGAAAAGTTGTTAAAAGCATTCAAAGAAACAATCTGAAAAATATCAGTGAAACAAGAATGAACAGAAAGAACAAATTTAAAGGCAGAAAAACAACTTGAATGATATAATTTATATTTTGGAAAAATAAAAAAAATAAAAAAAATTTTTGTAATATAGAAAAAAGTAAATAAAATAAAGAAATCCATGACAAATCTTTAAAATATAAATTCTGTATTCTTTTAATAAATTGAAGATAGACTATTTATCCAAAATCTGATGAACGGGGAGGAATCCTTACTGCCAACCAATTATAGAATAATAATAGAAAATCCCCCCAAAACGAAAGATTATAAAAATATTGATGCAAAATTTTCCTTTTAATTTAAATATATATTTTTTGAAGCTGATAAAAATTTGTTTAAATTGCAAAATTAGCAGTTCTTTTGATTCTTTCATGACATGCACAGATATTAACTCTTTCTATTCTTAAAGTAATCCTCCTTTAAAAGCACAACTTCTTGTCCAAGAAAAAACTTCATCGGGCCAGGTTTGAATTTTTAATTTTCTCTTCAATTAACTTTAGGAGCAACCCAGGAAAAACCAAACAGAATGACATAAAACCCCAGAATGGATCACGTGCTTCTTTCTATGGAATTTAATAAGTACTGAATTCCCAGTCATATTGAAGCAAAGAGTTTGAAAATTGTTCTACAATGCCTTCTTTTATGGGAAATCAGAGTATCCAGGTGTGAAAGAAGTCTTCTGTACATTGTCTAAAATCAAGACTGTTGAAATTTGGGTTTGATTCCTGTCGTGAGAAAAATTTTTGTTTTATAATTACAAATCTGGTCACAACTTTTGCTATGCCAATGTTGGCATTTACTTGATATTGGTTAGCTACTCTTGTAACTAAGTCTGAGACAGAGAAAGGATAAGACCGTGTAGAAAGGCGTTTTGCACGAGCCCTTCTCAATGGAGGAAAAATGCAATGGGAGAGTTCAAAAAAGCAGTGTCCATTTTACTAGTGATATTTATAGAGCGAGTGACTTAACAGTTTGATGGTCAGAAAGAGATTGGTGAGAAGTAGTGATAGTGGAAGAGTTGTTAAGACGAAAAGCCATACTTCACCTTGACAAGGAGAGCTGCGTGAGTGGAACCACCCCAGATGCATGAGGGTAAAACAACACCCTTATAAAGAGAAAGCAACTGGATTGGCATATAAAAACCACCAATCCTCCATCAGCTTATTTAGAAAGAGAAATGTGATCCTTCCAAGAAAGATCACCAGAGAAAGAAACACAGCGAATATTAAGAACAGATGAAGGCTCGCATTGTATTTTCAAAGATGTTTTGTTATGTGGAAGATTGTGTCGAGGAACTCAGTTTTTGAGGCATTGAAAACAACTATGTTTTCTCCGCCTCAATTTGAAATGCGAGAAAAATCAAAGGTCAGTTGTCAAATGTTTGGCGTGATAGCAAAATATTCACCAAAATACCGTAGAGCAGAAAACCAAGAGGCAGAGAGAAGGGAAAGAAGATCACCAGTAGAGCGTTTCTTACGAAAACCATACTGGCAATCAGAGATAAGATTTGAAGAATTGAGATGTTTCCAAATCTTCCTGCTAAAGATAAATTTAAAAACTTTAGATAGAATGAATATTAGTGAAATGGGACGGTAGTTGGAGGGTTGAGAGGGCTCCTCTTTCTTCGGCACAGGCTGAATGAGTGCACATTTTCAGAAAGAAGCAAAGGTTGAAGTAAAAAGACAGACGAAATAGTTTACAAAATCAGGGTGCAAACTCAGAAACACAAATTTTGAGAACCACAGGAGGGATGCATCAGGATCATATGTCTTCTTAGTATTAAGCTATGAGAGAGCAGAAATGATTTTCTTTAGTAGAAATTAATTATATGCATGAGTTGGAAGGAGTTGAAGGAGGAGGAATAGCTCCGGAAACATCTAAGGCTGAATTAGAGGCAAAAGTTTGAGATAAGAGTTCACATTTAGAAGGCAAAATGGCAGTTGTGCCATTGGAAGATACTAGAGGAAGGAAAGAGGAAGAAACAAAGTTAGAGTTGACATTTTTCAGCAAAATGCCAGAAAGGGTGTGAAGAACAAGAAAGATCATTGCATTTTCAATGAAAACGTTTTTGGTGTTGCGGAGGATTCCAGGATGAAATATAAATTGAATGAGTTTCTGAAGTTTGAAGACGACGGTAATCCCTGATGGCAGCATCCCTGCAGCGAATAGTACAAGAACAATCGGAGTTAAACCAAGGTTCGTTAGGCTTAGGAGAAAGGAAAGAATATGGAATGTATGCTTCCATACTGAGCTCGGCACATTCTGAGGGACCCCTCCCACAGAAGCAAATATATATATATATATATATATATATATATATATATATTTGGAAAGGTTAAAGAAGTTAAAAACCACTCTATATATATATATATATATATATATATATATATATATATATATATATATATATATATATATATATATATATATATATATATATATATATATATATATATATATATATATATATATATATATATATATATATATATATATATATATATATATATATATATATATATATATATATATATATATATATATATATATATATATATATATATATATGGTCACATATACTAATTCTTGTTATTTTCCAGAGGTGTGGTCGCGATGAGAAGAGACGCTGGTGAAAAAGATGAGTGATTTCAAAAACAAAACACTTCACACACAAAACACAGATGAGTTTAATTTAATTTTTTGTTTTGTTTTGTTTATTGTTTTCTAATTTTTTTTATTTTTTTTTTTTGTACTTTTTAGGTACTTGTATTGGTTGTAAATTAATATATATACCATATCAAATTATTCAACACAATTATAAACACTTGCTATAAATTTATACATTATTAGTGACTTTTTCAAAGACAAAATAATACGAACTTACATCGGTATTGGAGTCTGTCAACGCTGACCAATACTTAAGTTCCTCCTCAATTCTTTTCATTTAAAATTTTTCTATTTGATAAAGTCTATAATCTATGAATAAAATAATTTTTTTTTCGTATATTACAGTTCCGACCCGGGGAACTACAACGCAACGTATTCTCCAATTATCGTACTTGTACCCGAATATAGCCATTTAACCAACTTCTCTACTTACTCAACGGATAAACAGTTCTTAACATTTAACCAATCTGTAAGAACTCCTTTTCCAGTTTCCCAAAACACTGCCCTCAGTTGCATAGTTCTGTTCCATTCAGTTCGTCAACTCCTTTCCTTGTTCTGGTAAACAGTTTTCAAACCAAAAATCATTATTCCTGTACAAATTCTTTACACCAATTAAAAGGATATTTTTTTCCTGCTTTTCTTTTACCTTATTGTTGTCATACATCGGCTGCATACCGTTCCTTTAACGTGATCTCTCCCATAGCACTCGCTACATGCCTGAATTTCTTCCTTTGCTCAAGACAGATAGCGACTTCATTATCATCCAACCTCTTTTATCAATGTCGTCCGTTTGAAACGGAGAAGTGGACGACACTCAAGAGATTCACACTTTGGTCAACTTAACTTAAAAGTGTGAGTGTTAACCGATATTTGATTTCTTTGTCTAATTCTAACATATATATATATATATATATATATATATATATATATATATATATATATATATATATATATATATATATATATATATATATATATATATATATATATATATATATATATATATATATATATATATATATATATCAGAAGTTAAGCCTTTTGAATTGTTAAATCACCAACTTGGTGAGAAAGCGTTCATTGTTATTCCATATTTTTTTGGAATTTTTATTGTCACCCAGTAACATTGCCAGTCGCCTCTTTGAGAGAAATTCATAAAGTCTTAGTCATAAAGAAGTCAGTTCTAAAGACACTTATACAGGTTTCATAAATAGAACAACTTCGTGAGTGGCATTCTCGGCCTCGAAAATTTGGTTGAGGTGAGTCACGCAAGTAGTGTAGTTACATTACATATATATATATATATATATATATATATATATATATATATATATATATATATATATATATATATATATATATATATATATATATATATATATATATATATATATATATATATATATATATATATATATATGCTACCATGACTCACGGGCAGAGCCTTTTTCAAAGAGGAAGGCATATATTTTTTTTTTTTTGTAAACGCCCAATTCCAAGCCTAACGTAGATCCCTCAGGTGGGTGCAAACAGTGAATTTAGAGGTTTTTTAAATACAACAGGAAAAACAAGATGAAGAATTCCACAGAACAAAGGAGGTACCACAATGTGCACGCCTTGAGTTTGCTATGCTCACACAAAGTTCATGTGCAAGCAAGGCACCCCTTGTGCTGCGAGGGCGACGCAATGTTGGTGGAATGTGAGAGGTCAACTCCCTCAAGCACCAGCCGTTGTAGTACCTATAGAAAAGAGAGAGTGCGCCAACATCACCTCGCAGAGAAAAAGTCAAGGGAGTTTGAAAGTAAGGGACAGTTTATTAGCCTTAGACTCAACCTTATCCAAAAGGGTGGAACCAGAACCACTCCAAATGTGAGAACAGTGCTCCATACAAGGACGGATAAGACCCTTATATAATTGGAGTAACTGTTTAGAAGAAAATAATTCCCGCAATCTGAACAGAGGCCACCTTAGCAAGCTTTGCGATATGTTGTTTCCAAGATAATTTATTGTTTATGTTCAGACCAGGAATATTTATGTTGTTCACAAGTGAGACGAGAGAGCCGCCAAAGGAGATAGATAAGTTGGGAGGTGTTTCTGAGTTTGCTATGCTGAGTGAAGCTGAGTTTTAAAAGTTAAATTACACATGGTTGAAGTGTCCCCACCAGGAAAACCCATCCATATCAGCAAGATTGGAATAGGAAAGTTGAAGACGAGAAACAACTCTGGAAGCAAAAGAGGAACAGATTTGAAATGAGTAAAAGAATGGAGAGTTGAATCATCGGTATAAGAATGAACAGAGTTAGAAGTACAGCTGAGAAGGTAGTTGATGAAAAGTAAGAATAAAGAAGGAGATAGAACAGAACCCTGAGGACCATTACATATATATATATATATATATATATATATATATATATATATATATATATATATATATATATATATATATATATATATATATATATATATATATATATATATATATATATATATATATATATATATATATATATATATATCAGATACCATCTTAATATGTTAATAATGAATTAAAATAGGGATTAAAGTAAAAATAAACTTTTTTTAAAACAAATCAAATGATATGAAGGAAATGGCGTGAAAATAAATGAAAAAGCAGTTTTGTGCATTTCAAAAAAAAAAAAAATTTGCTTTTAGTGGAAAAAAATATACAATATTCTGGAAACTAAATTATTTTATGTAACATTAATAAAAAATTACATAATTTAATTACGTAATTAAATAAATGAACAATTAAGTATAATAAGTTGATCTATGCTAAACAAAGAGTTAACCATCCTAATTTGACCAAAATCGGATGTAGTTGCAGAGATATAGAATATAAGCCAAAAAATGAAATTAACGTTTAATTAGTAAGTAATTGAAAATTTGGAAAATCAAGAAAACCAATGTTTCATGGTATTCGAAACTCTACAGTCAAAGAAATTGAACATTCAAAAAAATATGTTACTTTAAAAAATCGGGTATCGCTCATTTTTTGGCTCACATCCATACCCATACTTTGCTTCATCCCATATATATATATATATATATATATATATATATATATATATATATATATATATATATATATATATATATATATATATATATATATATATATATATATATATATATATATATTACAAAAGATAAATGTTCCACCAACTAGTGTAGGGAAAAAAAAAAAAAAAAAAAAAAAAAAAAATTCCCCCTAACCTTAAGGAAAAATACGACAATGTTGAATTTGAAAAAGTTTGCAATACTTGATTAGGAATGGTCTGTAGATAAGGGAGAGAAGAGAGAAAAAAAAAAAAAAAAAAAAAAAAAAAAAAAAAAAAAATCCTTAAAAAACGACAGAGAATCATATCTAATTATTTCTTTTAAGAGTGAGCAGAAAGGCATTTCATTTCAATCCCTTAGTTTTAACTTTTATTCTTTTTAAGTTTAGATGTTTCAATTGAATGAATTTGAATTGAATTTTAGAAATTTCAATTGCAGAGTTCAATTAAAAACCTTGCCAATATATACATTTAATAAATTAACTAACCAAATTTTAATAAAATTATTATGACTAAGTTGTGATTTACCTTCTTGGAATACATCCTCTTGGCAACTCTGCTTGAATTTCTTGAATTCTAACTTTCTGAAAATCAACAAACCTACTTTTGTTTGTGTCCAGCAAAAATCTTGCTCTATTGTTGCAAACAGGATTTCGACAAATAGTTGGTTGTGTATACTGAAATTAAAAACAAATTTAAGTAATGCAAATATCAACGCAAATGCCACAATCACTAATTTTTAGCAGCTACAGTAAAACTAAAAATATAACTCAATCAAATGAAAAAAATTTATTTTCCAATTTTTACTGATTTAATAGTCGATATATATTAAATATTAATGTTTTTCTGGATACAAGATGTAAGGTATCTATACAATAAAAAAAATTTTTTTTTAAATACAGTCCAGGTATACATAAAGAAATAAAAAACAAAAATAATAATGAAGAGAAAAACTAGTTGGGTTAAAGAAATTTAAAAAAAAATATTTGTGCCTATAAAAGTAATGGCTTTGTTTTATACACACACACACACACACACACATATATATATATATATATATATATATATATATATATATATATATATATATATATATATATATATATATATATATATATATATATATATATATATATATATATATATATATATATATATATATATATATATATATATATCGTGGGTGTACTTGGCAAAATTTACCAAGTCAATTTTCCAAGTTTGTGTTAAATTACAATTTAAAGTTCTAAGCAGTACGAAAAATTAGGATTTAATAAAATTACCAAAAAAGAATAAAACGTTAGAATATGAAGGAAATATTAAATCCTGATTCTTCGTACTACTTCAAACTTTAAATTGTAATTTAACACAAACTTGGAAAACTGACTTGGCCAATTTTGCCAGTACATCCACAATATATATATTTAATTTATGAGTTTTCAATTTTTATCCAAATGTCAACTAATTTTAAAGGGTTGTGATATCACAAATGCAGATTTTGGTGCATTTATATAGTGATTGTGGTTCTTTTGTGTAATAGCGCAAAATAAGCAAGCATCTTAATTATATGTAAATGACATGACTAAATGTGGAATGATTCACCACATTATTGGTGTTGTTATCAAATGCATGTTATGCAATGTTTATTAACAATAGTTTTGTTATATCACATGCGTAACATTTTTTTCCTTTCTTTATTTTTACAATTACATAAAATTGTACAAACTACTAATAATGATAATTTTTAGGTTTTCATGGGCATAGTGAAATAATATCAAAGAATTATGAATAGATCCACATCAATAAAAAAAATTTGCTTTTCGATTTAGCCACATTAACCAAAAAAATTTGCTTTACGATTTAGACACATTAACTAAAAAAATTGCTTTATGATTTAGCCACATTAACCAAAAAAATTTGCTTTACGATTTTGACACTAACTAAAAAAATTGCTTTATGATTTAGCCACATTAAACAAAAAAATTTGCTTTACGATTTAGACACATTAACTAAAAAAAAATTTTGCTTACAATTTAGCCACATTAACCAAAAAAAATTACTATGATTTAGTTACATTAACCAAAAAAATTGCACAATTTACAGGTTGGTCAATTGATAGAAATCAACCTATTGGCATACAGGTATTATATAGCCTATTATAGCTCTGTATGACTGGCAAGAGATAATACAACAATAGATAATGGATACTTATTAGTTATTACTTGCTGCTTGAACTGTTTTTTTTTCATAAATTTCAATCAATACATATTTATTATAAAATTTCATTTACGTCCTATGTGCTCAAAAATTGTTCTAAATTAAAGGAATCATTTAAAAAAAAAAAAAACAGCAATGCAATTGACATTTGGTATGCCTGCTAATTAATCAGCTTTGATGCATCCCTAAAGCTTACTAAAATATTTAAATTTTAACTAATGATGTAATATTACATAAAGTATTGAAAAGTAAATTTTCAGGTAACTTTAAAAAGTAAATTGACATCTTTTCTACTGACAAGCAGCTCATTTTAACAAATATTTTACTCGTACTTAAAAAATCTATATTTAAATTTAAAAAATAAAAAATAAAAAAATAAAAAATATTCATGTTTGAGCATAATATTGTAAATTATTTGAAGAAAAGTTACTAAAATCAAAGAATAAAATTAAAATAAAATTAAAGGAGAAATTTTTTTTTTTTTTAACTTACTTTAAATTGTTGTTCAACGTCTTTAATAATGGTTTGACAATCTAAACAAGTAAAGGTTCCTGAAACCAATTCAGGATGAACAGGATGAGTTCGAACAACCTGAAAGAAAGATTCATTTTTTTTCATTTTAAGAGATTTAAAACATCAGATATTTTTTTCTAGATACAAATATTCTTTTTTCATAAATATATATTATTTGAAGCCCCAGAAAAATATACACAAATAAAAATTACTTTTCCTAATGAAGTGATATAAGCATTATCATAGAAAAACTTGACCAAGTACAATTATTTACCATTACTTAAATGGTAAATAAATGTAATTAATTCTTAACCATAAAAATATAAACAACATTGTATTTACTACACTTTTCTATGCAATATCATCAATAAATAAGCATTCACTACAAATAAACTTAATATATTAAGCAATATTTATTTATAAGAATTCTTACCTGGCCAGATATTCTCAACAAAGTTCCAACTTTCTCTGAAGATAATTCTCTTACTTTGTGGCGGGTTGGGACATCAACTAAACTTATATAATATTCCTTTTCTACAAACACTTCAGCATGATCTTTAACAAAGTTTTGAAGAGCTCGACATATAAATGGATAAAGCCTAAAAGTGCAAATTTAAAACAAATTTAATTTGAGAGTGGGTGCTAAAAGTGCAAATTTAAAACAAATTTAATTTGAGAGTGGGTGCTTGGAATAACAGAGCAATGAAGTGATTATATATATATATATATATATATATATATATATATATATATATATATATATATATATATATATATATATATATATATATATATATATATATATATATATATATATATATATAATATTATATAATAAAAAAAAAAAAAAAAAAAAAAAAAAAAAAAAAAAAAAAAAATTTTTAAAAATAAAAATATATAAAATATAAATATATATACTTTTTTAATTTTTATATTTAAGTAAACTCCAAGTAAAAAATTATATTAAATTTTTTGTAAAGTTTTTAAAAAATTTTTTTTTAGGATCTACAAAATTTTTACTGAGGTTCAAAAAAAAATGGGTTATGTTTTTTAAAAAACTTTTTTGGGTAATAAATATTTACCATATGTTTCAAACAAAATTGGGTTCAAAGGGTTCAAAGGTTCGTACCCCCCGACCCGTGATGATGATGATATTGTCGACTACTTTTCCATTTCTACGATTTGGGATATTTTCAATTTTTTTTTTCAGAAATGGCTTCCTCAAAAGGACAAAAGGAATTATATATATATAATATATATATATATATATATATATATATATATATATATATATATATATATATATATATATATATATATATATATATATATATATATATATATATATATATATATATATAAAGCATAATTATTTAAACATTTTAATTTTTCATAACAATACCAAATAAAAACTTTTAACTTCAACTGAAAATTTACAAGCTTTAAAAAATATTTAAAGAAATAATACCAATTAGATAAATAATGATTAAAATAATTTTATAGCGGGAATACCTTAATTACTGTTTATGCACATTACCTGTAATATTCTTCAGTAATAGTTGTTGCTAGATTTTGGTTATACTTTTCAATGTCAGTAAAGGAAATTTCTAAAGTATTTTTCTCAGGTTTAATTAAATCTTTTGCTTCTTCTAAGTACTTAATTTCGCCTCCATCTTCAAATCTTTAAAAGAAACAAATATTGACAAATATAAATAAAAAAGACAAAACTTTCAAATAGACTTGATAATTCATACAATATTTATTTAAAAATGCTTTCAATATACAAAATAAAATTTCTATATTAATGCATATGAAAATCAGTCAGGAAATATTTTATTCTATATTCCAGGATAGTTTTTAAAAGGAAATTCTTTATTAAAGCTACCAAACACTTTTAAAATTTTTTCTGAATGAAAGAATTTTAATTCAATTCAACTTAGGAAATAGTTAAATAATATTCATCTCTTTTAATGAAAATCATATATACCAGCATATGTTTATTTTACAAAAAAAAACTACTCCTCAAGGGTTTTTCAGATTCTTTTTACTTTCTGCTTCTTTAACTTTATTTTCAGAAACTTTTCCACTCAAGAGAAACTCCCAAGTATAGTAGCTATTTATCCATTTGTCTTGAAAGGTTGATTGTAACAATAAAGGCCACACCATATTTTACAACCAATCTCATACGATTGAAACTACGGAAACATTTTTTTGGTCGCTGCTACATAAACTTTTTTTTTTTTATATAAAGGAAAAAAATAAATAGATAATGATGCTTGTCATGTATTTGAAACAATTTTAGTTCAAGTGTTATCTTTCTTATAAAACACAAAATTTTCATTCAAAATTTGTCCTTTCAAATTTGATGCTCTGGTTTCAGTATTACAATCATCCACACAATTCAATATATATATATTCAACAATATCAAATATCATTATATTTAACTATAAAAATATAATGTTTTTTATCTGTACTTGTAAGTTGTAATATTTTCAAAAGCACTATAGGCCTATACAGATAATTTGAGATCTTTACCATTTTGAGAGAGCCTTTGATTTTAATAAATTTAAAGTTAACTACATCTGGAAATTAAATTTTTATTTTATTTGAAAATAAAAGTGTTCATTACATTAGATTATTTTAAATTGAACTTCTAAAAATTTATGAGAATTGATTGAATCAATATATTTTCATCAACTCTCCTTTAAGTAGTATCAAAATTGTCTAACTACTACTCTACTGCCTTTATATATATATATATATATATATATATATATATATATATATATATATATATATATATATATATATATATATATATATATTTATATATATATATATATATCTAGGAAATAATAATTTTGAAAATTGTATTTTATTAGACAACCTTTGGTAATTTATTCGGATTACAACCGATATTTAGATTTGAATACTGGTATGTGGGACTGGTAGAAAAAAAAATTAATAGCTCTATTCTAAGTCTCAACATACTGATTTCCACTTTTACTTAGAATCAAAATTTTTTTATAATATAGTACACTGGATCTAGCTTTGATTTTTCTTGATAATATATACAAAAAATGCATCTAAACAAGGATTAAGAAAATCAGAAAAGCTGTTGCAGCAACTAATTACATACATTACAAAATTTGATAGATGAAACCATATATAAAATTTATTCACATTCATCAAGAAGAATTAAATATTATATCTTCCTTCCTATTTTAAATGTTGTTATATATTTGAGTCCCAACTCTTAAAATGTAATAGAAACTTAACATAACCTATAAGAGAAAATTTTCTGAATTATTAATTCAAATGAAGTTGTTGTTACATTCCTATTTAATTTAATTTGATAACTAAATATATAATATAGAAAAAGGAAGGAAAATGTAAGAAAACCGAATCTGCATTTTTTTTATAATTGAATATTATGAAACAGCTTGATTCCCTTATGTCAAGTTAATGTTACTAGTTTCAAAAGAATTTCTAACCTAATTTAACCAGTTCATAGGTATTTAATTAAATGATATGATTCGAAAATATGCTATATTAATAATAATAAAAAAAAAATTTGAAACTATATCAAGAATAAGCTCTTTATATATATTCATTAGAACATTAGAATTGAGACACTTAGAAGACACATGGGCCTATCAAGACTGTCTCAGTCAAAACAAATAATAATGGTAATACTAATACATGCAACAAAGACTAGGTCAATCCTATCACTAGTTATCAGTTCATTCATGCAAATTAAGATCAAAATAAAACTAAGCCAGTAAATATATTTAGTAAACCTAGCTAATGATATACAATAGTATTATATAACTTGACTGGATAGTTTAGGTAAATATATAACTTGACTAAGCCAAATTGGTGGGTATATATGAATTTTTGGATCAACAGATCAACCTATGACTAAGCCTAATGGCAGTTTTTTTTGTAGTGGGTGATGGTTTATTGAATATTGCATATATATAATTGGGCTTAATTTTACTTTTATCTTTGCATGAATGAACTGATAACTAGGGATGGGATAGATCTAGTCTTTTGTGCATGTATTAGTATTATTATTGTTATTATTTGTTTGGACTGGGACAGTCTCGATAGGCCCTTATGGCTTCTAACTGTCTCTATTTTCCTATATTTCTAACTAATTATACATAAAACATGCATACTCCAAGAGAAAGGTTTTAGTTACTATACATTAACCCTTTTTATTCTAACTTTAAAATACATTAACCCTTTTTATTCTAACTTCAAATAGGGAAAAATATGTGTGTAAAATAATGACAATACAGTGAATCTTATCACTATATTTCTATTACATGGTCTGAAAAAAAGATTGCTGACTAGAAATCTCTATACACTTATAACAGAACCCAGCCCAGACAACCTTCCCATATAGGAATCTAACAAGATGCAGGTTTTTCAGTATGACTATTAAAAAAATAATAGCAAGGTTATCATCTCAAGGGATCTGTCTTTTTACCTAAACTTGTCATTAACAAATTTACCTGTATAGATGAAGGAAGAAATGACAAGGAGATTAAGATTCAATCAAATGAGATTATTCATTAATTTGCTGATAATGTAACAATTCTTATGCCATTGCCGCCCATTTAGTAATTTCTAGGGTAACTAGGCATGGTTTGTCTCTTAACTAGTATTTAAGTTAATTAAAATATAAACTGGAAATGTATTATATATTGAAGAAAAGCAATAAAAATGGGTTGGAAATCAAATTCACTAAATTAAAATGCTCTTAAGGTAGCAAAATAAATTTTAACACCAAGCTTGGCTATCATCTACAACTTTAATAACATTGAATAAGATATTAAGCAGAGAAAGATAATTGCAAAATATATCAATACTAATCTAACAAACTAGTTCAACAACCTAACCTTGGCTTAAGGGGGAAATATGTAAATGGCTAGCAAACAGGCCTAATCTAAGTTAGAAAAAATTAATAAAAAGGTACTAAAATATACTTTTAAAGTACTTCAAATATCTAATGTTATGAAATATTAATACTTTAATATAGAAAATTTTTGTATTATTGTTCTCTGCCTATATCAAAAATTTTTGTCTTATTGTTCTCTGCTTACAGAGTCAGTGAAATCAGTCTAATTCTATCATTTTATAACAGGATTCTTATTACTTTAATTATTTTTAAATTTACTGAATTTGATTTTGACATTTTTATTATTTTTCTTCATATTTACATATCCAGTTTATATTATAAATAACTACTTGATACTAGGTAAGAGACAACCCATGCATAATAACCATTTCTGGCAATGTGAGATGACAAATGCTCTTCAATCTCATTACCTGTTGAAGAACTAATTAAAGTTTGGAGCAAATATGGGCCAAACATTGGAAACCCTCCCCTATCACACCTTTTATAGTTAAGGACAGTGAAGCATTATTTTTAAACATAAATAACAGTGGATGAAATCAACAGCCATTTAGAACATCACCAAAATTCATAATTTTAAATGCCCGCAGAATAAAAATCAAAATAACCTAATGTTATAGAATAATTAAGAGTGTTTAACACGAATACTGTTTCATAATCAACGTATGATGATCTTTGATGGTTGAATCAGCACTTGTAAAAAAAATTGAAAGCTCACATAACATGTGCCAAAATATTTTCAACTGGTCTACAGAAAAATTAACTTAATACGATGCATTCAACAAATCTCTTTTGAACTTGCATATGAGCTAATGTGTTAAATTATGAATTGAGAAAAAAATAAGGGACGAAAAATTATTTAACTGGCTAAAGACGAAATTATACATGAATGAAATTTTACACTATACTTACAAACACTGTAACTTACTCTTCTAAAAAATCTTGGAACAGTTTTTGACATCGATCTCCAACGTCATCTTTAACCTTAGCTTGACCAATTTGTGTTTCTACCACATCCATTATTTTTTGTATACGCAAAATTCGATAAATAACGAAAGAATCTTCCTTGCAAAACACTGACAAGCTTCCGTACGTATATTTCGCGCCAAATTAGAAACATTTTATGGGTTCAAAGTATATTTAAGTAATGGACCAAACGAGAAATAAAATCAATCTATCCATCAAAAAAAAAAAAAAAAAAAAACAACATGAAAATTTCTGAAAATAGTTAAAATATAAAACTTTATCAATAAAGCAATAAGACTCTTTAAGGGTAAATTTATCTTTAATTAAAATTACAATAGTTTCCCAGCTTCATTATATTCGTTTCTCACTTTTTAAGAATGAATATTAAAATGAAACATTTTGCAAATCAAACGGAGGACGGATTTTGAAAGAAGGTATACCTTATAGTTACAAATTTTAACAACACATTCGGATAGTTTAACTTTGGGAAAATAGTGATAAGTAATAACTTATATATATATATATATATATATATATATATATATATATATATATATATATATATATATATATATATATATATATATATATATATATAATATATATATATATATATATATATATATATATATATATATATATATATATATATATATATATATATATATATATATATATATATATATATATATATATATATATATATATATATATATATATATATATATATATATATATATATATTATATATATTATATATATATATATATATATATATATATATATATATATATATATATATATATATATATATATATATATATATATATATATATATATATATATATATATATATATATATATATATATATATATATATATATATATATATATATATATATATATATATATATATATATATATATATATATATATATATATATATATATATATATATATATATATATATATATATATATATATATATATATATATATATATATATATATATATATATATAATCATATATATATATGGTAGGGGGGCAGGGGAGCAGCTGCCTCCCCTTGAAGCTATTACTCTTAGTGAGAGTTAATAAAGCATTTTCTTTGTTGTAAACTTGACCCTACCTGGCTTGCTTGAAATAACGAAATAAAAACCCTACTTGATCTATCTAGATTTGACTTGGCTTGCTTCTATTATGTCGAATTTTAATTACTGACGCATACTTTGAATGATGAAGGACCCAGATCCAGCTCCTCGATGAGTTAAGATAGGGAGTCAGATTTTGGAGCCGGCGTTTCAGTGGATGACAGTGACGAAAATGACATTGGTAAATACTTCGGACAGTCATCTGTGATTTCGACTGAGAAAAAGAAAATTACTGAAAGATTGATGAATTTTACGGAAGACCTATAATTTTTTTTAGAAGATGCCACCCTGTTAAAGAGGAAATTCACTTATGAATGGTTGTAGACATATTCTCTTGGCTGGCATACTCCAAGCACCTAAAAAGAGCATTTTGTAGGTTTTATATTTTATTTCCACCAAATAAAAGTTCGGTCGGAGGGGTCCTGGGCGATTTAATTATAAAACCTTTCACTAAATATAAAGATGTTCATGAGTTTGTAAAGGACATACAAACACCGAGTAGGATAAAATTGTTGTTGAAGCTCCAAGATGTTCCTACAGGACGTGTCGGTAGACATCCAAATTAATCAGTTTCTAATAAAATCATAAGAATATAAAAGGTATTATCTTCAATAATTTTATGTGATACTTTCTGGTACGCATGATTTATCGCGTCGGGATAAGCATCATGATGAGGGAGTGCTGAATGATTTGTGCTGTTTATGAATAGATAGGGGAGACCAATCATTGAAAACCATTTTGAACATGGTAAGATAAATGCTACATACCAATCATTTCAGATTCAAAATGAAATCATTTCTTTATGTGGTACTATTATAAAGGAAAGCATCATTAATAAGATCAAGAAAGCGTATGCGTATAGCTTACTAGCAGATGAAACCGCTGATATTTCCGGAAAGGAACAGTCATGAATAGGGTTGTGGTATTCCGACAAAGAGACTGATAAAATCAAAAAGGAATTTATTGGCTTTGTGGAACTGGAAGAGCTTGACGCAAAAGCCATTGCGAAAGCCATTGACGATTTTGTCACGAGAAATGCGTGGACTTGGGTTTCAAGTGCTTAAGGAGAATTTTGTATGAATAATACAAGCGTTAGAAACTCTTTCCATTAAAGGGAATGCCGTCACAACAAAAAGCTCTTTTCAAGTGCATTCAGCAAGCACGTAAGTTGTCATTCTTCATGGCTGCGATGTTCTGCGGTATTAGAGCCAGTTGTGAATTCTCTCCAATCCAAGACCTTGGATATCGTCAAAACCTCACAGCACATTCGATTCATTGTGGAAATGGTTAGGCACCATCGAAAGAATGAAGACAAATTCATCGGTGAAGTGTTAAAAGAAAATAATTAAATGGCCGAGCAACTGAGACTAGATCTAAATAAACCACGGATTATTGATAGGCAGCAGCTCCGCAGCAGCCATCCAGCAACAAATGCCACGGAGTTCTGGAGAAGATCCTTAATAATTCCATATCTGGATTCTATATAACCTTTTCTTTAGAATTACGGTTTTCTACTGCAAATACGCCATTGCATTGACATATTTACATCCTTTCCACATCGATGAATTAAAAAAAAAGGTAGATTCATTTGACAGCTTTTGCCATTTAAATGACCGAGAAGCAGAGCTGGAACTTTGGTACAAAATTTGGAAGGAAAATAAACTGAGTAGTGAAAAACTCAACACTTTGTCGTTTCTCAAGTCTTAAAAGAAACTGAACCTTTCTTCCCCGCAACGAGAAAGGCTCTACTGATATACTCGGCCTGCCATGCATCACCAGTACATTAGAATGCTCTATGAGAACTCTGCAAAGGATCAATACTTGACTACGAATTTAATCTATGGAAGAGGACAGGTTAAATTTCGTGTTTGACAATTATGATTACTATATTCAAACAATAGTTGATAAGTTTACCATGAACACAAGGAAATTAATTTTTTAATATCAATTGCACTGGTCTGCATTTGAAAAATTTTTAAGAGGTTTAGAGTTTTTCAATGTTGCTGATATTTTTTATGAATGCTGAATTTAGAAATGAATAACATTTTCGTCAGTCAGGTCTAATTCTTGAGCTATCTCAAAAAAAAAATAAAAAAAAATAAAAAAAAAAAAAATAAAGAAATAAAAAAAATTAAAAAAATAAAAAATTTAATAAAACATTTTATTTATAATTCCGAATATTGCACATTCAATAGAGAGGTCTTACCTATATATATATATATATATATATATATATATATATATATATATATATATATATATATATATATATATATATATATATATATATATATATATATATATATATATATATATATATATATATATATATATATATATATATATATATATATATATATATATATATATATATATATATATATATATATATATATATATATATATATATATATATATATATATATATATATATATATATATATATATATATATATATATATATATATATATATAGCGCACATGCCTATGGATATTCTATCGACTTGTATGTGTGTATATCTTTGGAATGGTTATGTAATTTCGGTAAATGTACCCTAGTACCATATTCGCTATGGATTGTTTATTCATAAAATTGTTTTTGTTTTTGGCATATATTGATTGCAATTGTATATATTTCTCGATAACTGCATCCATAATGAGAAACCATAAGAAACACCAAAAGTATCCGGAAGTAACTTCTGCAATTAAATCCTTAGCTCATGGACCAGGTATTCCAATTCCATCTCAGCTTCAAAATTTGGAACAGACTCATCGTCTGATGCCGATGAACACATGGAAGATCAACCTATGGATGGCATCAATACATATCAACTTACGGGTGATACAAATCAACCTAACCCCCCTTAAATCAAGCGGAGTTAAACGATTTAACACGAGATTTTTGTTTGTCCAAAGAATCAGGAGCAGTTGCTCGGGTCAAGACTTCGTAAAAAGAATTTATTAGCTCCTGGAACTATATTTTCATGGTACCGCAGACGTGACGAAGAAATGCGTCAATATGATTCCTATGTCTGTGGGACAGCCGAGCAGACAAACAGCACCCTGGACAACGAGACTGGCCAGTAAGGTCATGTTTGGAACCTGGTTCCCACAACTTTGTGTCCTACGCTCTAGTGGATAGTCTTAAGATTCTACTTTCACCGCTGCATATCAAGCTTGAAATTATGGAAAATTTTGTAAAAACACTGAATGTAGAGGGTACAGGTTTCGCTTTCCTGAAGCTCTTTATTTTACTCAACCCCTCTTCCCCTCCTTTATTTTATTCAACCCCTCTTCCCCTCCTTTATTTTATTCAACCCCTCTTCCCCTCCTTTATTTTACTCAACCCCTCTTCCCCTCCTTTATTTTACTCAACACCTCTCCTCCTCTTTTATTTTACTCAACACCTTTCCTCACCCTTCATTTTACTCAACACCTCTCCTCCTCCTCCTCCTCCTCCTCCTCCTCCTCCTTTATTTTACTTAACACCTCTCCTCCTCATCCTCCTTTATTTTACTCAACACCTCTCCTCTTCCTTCATTTTACTCCTCCTCCTTTATTTTACTCAAAACCTCTCCTTCTCCTTCATTGTATTCATAAAAAGGGGTTTTCTCTAGATAATTACGAAGAAATTATATATATGTATATATATATATATATATATATATATATATATATATATATATATATATATATATATATATATATATATATATATATATATATATATATATATATATATATATATATATATATATATATATATATATATATATATATATATATATATATCCTCTGGTGAAGAAAGGCCAGAGACGTAGCCATTTTCAAGAAAATTTTAAAATTTAGTGAAGAAGGGCCAAATTAAAGGCCGACATTGAGACTGTGTAGAAAGTCGTGTTGGTATATATATATATATATATATATATATATATATATATATATATATATATATATATATATATATATATATATATATATATATATATATATATATATATATATATATATATATATATATATATATATATATATATATATATATATATATATATATATATATATATATATATATATATATATATATATATATATAATATATATTATATATAACGATAATATTATATATATATATATTATTATATATATAATAATATATAATATTATAATAGTATATAAATATATAAATATTATTTATATATTATATATATATATATATATTATATATATATATATATATATATATATATATATATATATATATATATATATATATATATATATATATATATATATATATATATATATATATATATTATAGTAAAGATAATATTTGGTAATATTATCCTTTGTAATAGCAATATTATAGTAGGATGTCGAAAGAATTTTGAAAAAGAGATAGACTAGAGAGAGTTAGTGAGAGCGGAAGAGCTGATGAAACGAAAGTCCAAAGTTTCACCTTTTCAAAGGGAGCTGTACGTGTGAGTGAAATCAACCCAGCTCTTCGAGAAACTCTTCCCATTGAAGTAGTAATCTAATCATCCTATAAGAAATCAAAAAGAAATACGACTGCAAGCAGAGCAGAGATTCCAAAAACATTTTCTCTCTGTAGGTTGGAGTATTTCCTGTGAAAGATTTAAAGAGATAGAATAGGATTCAGAAATAAGAAAGCGATCGGAGGAATTGAGACAGAAACAGTTTAACAGAAAAAGTGAATAGCTTGAAAGTTAGGAAAAAAGTTTAGTATGTTGTGGTCATTTCCAAGATGATCAGATACGGATGGGGAGCTGCGCTATCAGCTTGAGGTTATTTTAGACAGAGAAATAGTTAGCGAGTTCATAAGCAGTACTTGAGAATATGTGAAAGCCACTGGCGGAGGAGAGCATTGAAATCACTAAGAATAATGATTTCAGAGAAAGGAGAAGAGAAAGTTTGCTCTGTTTTGGAGTTTACATACTTAAAGAATAAAGGGTAGTCAGTTAAGTTAGGAGAGATGCATAGAACAGATGAATTTAATCTACATTGGAAAGAAAGATTAAGCTGTTAGGTAGAAGATTCGAAAAATTCCAAATCAGGGAAACGAGAACAAGTAACGTGACCCTGAAAATTAAAGTCGGAGACAGTGTGAGGGAACAGAGTAGGATTTATTGTCGGAAATAAAGCACGTGAGTTATGATCAAGAGCAAGATGTGAAGTCTAGTGGAGGGAAGATGATATTCATCAAAATATAAAGAAAGCGAATGTTGCAGATGTAATGGAGAGAGAAGGCAGTGCACTAGAACAGGACGGCAGTTCAGCAACAGCAATAATTTAACCACCGGAGGGCGTCAACTCTCAAATGATGATGATGGGAAGGAGTGGCTAAGAGATTAATTTATGGAAGTCTCCCTATTTGGCTACGTTTATTTAAGCCATTTTTGAATAAGTTTTTAAAAAAGAGTGTATTGTTTAATAGTGTTTGTGGTGTGTGAATAAAATAGTGCTTACTGGTCACCTATAGACATTCTTGTGTAGGAAAGGTGTGATTATGAGCTCGAATAGGACTAGCACAGGAGAACAATGAGATGTTCTCTAACATTCCATTTCCCAATGGAGAGTAATTTCACAAAGACAAAATTTGCATTAATGTAAACTATTTCAAAGTAAAAATTAACAAAATATATGTATTAATAATATGAAATCTTCTCCGACAGGAAAATAAGGAATGTGCATGATTAGAATTAAGGTTTTTAAAAATATGTTTAGTTTGATAGAAGGAAATATATATATTACTTAATATTTAAGTAAATGAGAAACTTGAAACACTCACACACACACACACACACGAAAGAAATTTTCTGTAAGTTATTATTATTATTTTCAGCCACTTATACAAGTAGGATATATAGTAAACAGAAATTTCAAACATATGGAAGAAAAAGGAAAAGAAGTAAATTAGAGAAAATTTATCAAAATAAAGTTGATAAGCAGGAAATAAAATTTTAAAGTTTTTTGTTACTGGAAAAATGAGGAAAAATTTAAATTCAAAACTCTTTCCTAAATACAATTAAATCTTTATGCAGTTTTATTATTATTTCTTAATTCTACTTTTTATTCTACTTTTTCTGCGATCTGAACTCTGAATTAATAAACATAATCTCTTTTCTTCTATTTTCTCTGAAGCGTCTATTAGGATATTATTTATACATAGACCTCCGATAATGATAAAACTAGTTAACTCACCATTGACTTCTCCATCCTTAAAAACTTTGAATAGTTATTCCTGTTTCTTTCCTTCGTTTCAGGTCACGTTGAAGACAAATGCACTTAATTTTATATTTAATCTTTCTTCTTTTCTATTTCTTATTTTCTATATTTTAATTCAATTTTGATAGCATAATTCTACCTTTTGTTAGAAGACATTCATTTGGATTCATTTTTGCTTCACAAAGTGCCTAGACCGTTTGTAATTCATTGAATAATTTTACATAATATTCGCTTGGGAAAATGTTAGGAGTAGACTAAATAATAGAAAAGTTTGAATTTCATTTCTTAACTTGGACTAATTCTCTTATAATTCGTTACTACGAACTTATTATCGTACAGAATCTTTAACATAAAATTACAGAATTTTACAACTTTTACTCGTATATTTAATTTAGGTCAATTGGGAATAGTGATAAATCTATTTTTTTTAAAGCCAAATTCAAAATTCTGTCTAAAATTGTACAAAGTAAAGGAAGGAAAGAATTCAAATGTTATTTCTCATAAATTTTATTAAGTTTATAATACAAGAGGAAAATTTGTGAGGTAGCTCATACAATTTGTACAATATATATATATATATATATATATATATATATATATATATATATATATATATATATATATATATATATATATATATATATATATATATATATATATATATATATATATCAGCATTTTTGTGTAGGTGTATGTAAATTTGCCAGTTTTACTGTTGAATTAGAGAGTTATCATTTAAAAAGAGTTAATATTCCGTTTTTCTCTTATTCCGAAAGAGAACAATGAGAGGGAACAAAATTGGTAAGAAAAGATGAGAAAATTTTCATTGCGAAAAAAATTGCCCCAAATAACAGAGTATTTTAATCAAAATTTAGTTTGGTAAACTTTGATATTAAGTGGAATGACGAATTTTAGGTAGAGGTTCCTTCTTCACTTTGCAAGACGAAGAAAAATGTGAAGGAAAACAGAATAGGAAACTTTTCAGTTTCTTTGGGAAAAAAATAAGACGAAAAATAATAACTGGAATGTTGCAAAATCTCTGTCGATAATTTGATAAATTTTTCCTTAATCGAAATAGGAAAATTATTTCAATTAGCAAAAAATCTTATATTATTTTATTATTTTTACAAAGATCATTTTGTTGTGAAGATGTTCAAAAAGACGAGTGCTCATTAGTCTCTCTATATATCTTTCTCTCTCAATCTCTCTTTCTGTCTATTTCTCTTTCTCTCTCTCATCCATCTTTGGAAAACTCAATTTGCCTACCATAATGTTCAGTAGTCTAAGAGACATTTTCTCCAGTTAACAAGAGAGAACTCCGAGAGCTTTCTTGGTAAGCAGTTAACTTCCCTTGGACTTTTGGCAGTTTGAAGGACAGTATTTTGTCTGCCTGAAGGGACGGCATATGTCCTTCCTTCACAAGGTCCGCCTTCAAAAAAAAAAAAATAATCCAATGCCAAAAAGATGACTAAACCATTCATTGTTTAGGGTAAAATTCATCATTCAAATTTCCTTCACGAAAAACTACGGAGTGTTTTAGAATAGACTAGTAAGCTAATATTTATACATAACATATATATATATATATATATATATATATATATATATATATATATATATATATATATATATATATATATATATATATATATATATAATATATATATATATATATATATATATATATATATTTATCGTATGTGATAGCGTGGAGGGTAAATGTGAGAAAGGTTCCGGTTGCGATTCCCTCTTAGAGAAAAACTTTAAAAAATTCCCCCCCATGAAATAAGGGATGAAGCCCCCTTCCCCTCTATGAGTGAATAAAAATTAATAAAAAAATATATAATAAGTTAATAGAATTTCGATTATCTTATAATCAAGATTAATAAATAACAACAAAATTATAAAATTATATTTGTCAGCTTTTTTAACTACTTTTCCCTGTTATTGAAGATCTGGCAACAAAATCTGTCGCTAAATATTTTTCCAAATTTTACAAAAATAAAATAGAAAATATTCGAAACAACTTTGTACAACCTTAACAAGTAATTTACTAAATACTAAAAATATACATTTGTAAATATTGTATAAAAAATCGTTAATAATAATAATAATAATAATAATAATAATAATAATAATAATAATAATAATAATAATAATAATAATAATAATAATAATAAATTTTTTTTGAGTAGATGTACAGGAGTCGCTTCTGCACATTGTAGAGCTGTTAAATTGTGCTGTAAAACGACATCTGGGACAGCTTCTAGAGAGAATGTAATTGAAGGAAACAATCTCCGAAAGATATTAAGAATAAATAAAGGAATATATATATATATATATATATATATATATATATATATATATATATATATATATATATATATATATATATATATATATATATATATATATATATATATATGGGAATATAGAGATAGTGGATCGATAGAGGGTTATGTTGCAGGCATAATTGAGTTGTAGTACTACGTGTAAGATTTGTACGGTCTAGCATATGCGTAGACAAACTGCGTAGACATACTGATAGCGACCCCTTCTTTAAGAAGTCGACCATTCTTCAGAAGTGATTAGTAGGATCAAAGTTTAGCATCACGGGAGTTCTCCTCTCAAAAAACTTACCAACATGTTAGGAACACCGTCGAAAAAAATATTATTAAAAGCTAGTAGCATAGAGATAATCTTTTTTTAAATATTTTCGACACTTCAAATCGTTTTTTGTAACTTGGTTAACTGCTAATATCAGTCAGCTCGTTTCTTGAGATACCCACATGGGAGGGGACCTAGCAAAGCATCACTTCATCCTTTATCGCGTGGAGGAAACAAATAAACCTCTGGATGAAAGATATTAAATAGCTTCTCGTCGACCGATCTTATAGTGCTAAATGAGCACTTTTGGAGTCCGAGAAAGGGGAATATTTATCCTCAGTTTTCAAGCCTAGAATCTTGTTTACCGCCAGAGCCAAAGGCACCTACTCTGTTGTGAATATGAAAGAGATGGGATGAAGCAGAAAGCAAAACACTTAACACACAGCCCTTAAGCACCCCCTCGTCTATGATGGAATGCCTAGACATAGTAATACCACAACGGATATGAAAATATCTTCCTGATATCAAGGACTGAATAAAGAGAGAAAGCTGTCCCCTGAAACCCAACGAGTGAAGACTTTGCAAAACTCCTATACTCTACGTGGAGTCTTAAGCATTGTTAAAGAAACAGATGGAAATATACTCAGTTCGGAACAAGAGAAGCTTTCATCAGTCAAGGAAAATTCCTCTTTCAAAAGCAATCCAAGTTAACTTTCACTGCTGAGTATGAATTTGCTGAAGCTGTTAGCTATGGAGATTCTGTTTCAATTTCTCTCTGGTAGGTAGAAATTGGATAAAAGATCTGCATGAAACTCATGGTGTACCCTGGTAAAGCTCGTAGATAGGGAATATTCTCGAATGCTAGAGGATGAGAGAGAAAGTCGGATGGGGGA